>NWSH02000004.1:250283-260333 GCA_002382865.2 Heliothis virescens | reverse complement strand
GTAATGAATAGGCTCAAAAACTACTAGACCGATTTTAAAAATTCTTTCACCATTCGAAAGCTACATTATCCACGAGTAACATAGGCTATATTTTATCCGGGTACGGGCAGTAATTCCCACGGGATGCGAGTGAAACCGCGGGAAAACGGCTAGTGTATAATATTATAAAGCTGAAGAGTTTGTTTGTTTGAACGCGCTAATCTCAAGAACTACTAGTCCGATTTGAAAAATTATTTCAGTGTCAGATAGCCCATTTATCGAGGAAGGCTATAGGCTACTTTTTACCCGGTTGCGCCGAGTAGTTCCCACGGGACGCGGGTGAAACCGCTGGCAGAAGCTAGTATATGTATAAATAGGAAAGGTTTCTTTGTTTGGTTGTATGTTTGTTTGTAACGAATAGGCTCCGGATCTACTAAAGCTACGAAGCTACGTTCTTTGCGCTGAACATATGTTTTACAGTCTACCAGTATGTACAGACAACAGCACATCAAGTTACCACAATCTGTCAAATTTCTGCAATGGATTTTCAACCTTACCACAACAGTGGGTAGGTTAATGTTTGATTGGTAAAATTTGACAGATTCGTATAGGTTGACCTGCTGTCGTATGTACAGACGACAGAAATTCAACCTACTTCAATCTGTCAAATTTCTTCAATAGATTTTCTACCTATCTCAATAGTGGAAGGTTAATGCTGTCAATTCAATGTCACCTTGTATAATTTACAGGTTCGAAACAGCCACCTATTATAATTTACCCTCACGTTTTGCCGGAGACTCAACTTCAAAATATTTACAAAAAAGCCAGTGGAAAGTCTAAGCCCTGATCAGCGAAGAATTTATATTTTTAATGGACCCTTATTTTTAAGAGAGTTAAAGCATTTTAGAGGTTCCAGATAAAGTTCTAGATAGCTATCTGAAAGATCATGTTAAAGAAAAGTAGGCAAAAAAAAACATTTTTATAAATTCGAAGCCTATCTTATATGTTTTCACATTTTTTTTTATTGTTCCACTGCTGGGCTCCTCTCAAATTGAGAAGGATTGAGACCTTTATCTGGGACCCGTGAAACTGACTAAAGATTAATAATGGAATCTTGTTTTATAAGAGAGGTAATTGGACATTTTACAAACGCCATGTTGATAATTTGATATATAGGTTCCTACGTTAGTTGACATCTAGTCAAATTCGATACTATTATTGAACTATCAAAAACGGTTATATTTTTACACTTTGCATGAAAATGCATGTACAGGCGACAGCAGGTCAACGTAAACGAATGTGTAAAATGTTCTCAATCGAACATTAACCTTCCACTATTGTGATAAGGTTGAAAATCGATGGCAGAAATTTGACAGATTGTGGTAACTTGATGTGCTGTCGTCTGTACTTATAAATAATGGCATATTTTTCCATCAAACGACACATGAAAGTGACATTATTATGAATATATAAAAAAGAAAAGCTGTTCGTTAGTCTCAACTCAAGAATGGCTGGACCGATCGGGCTTATTTTGATTTTAAAATGTTTGTACAGATCTAGGAAAGGTTTAAACGATGAGAAAACATATGATTATAAAAAAAAATAAAGATAAGTAATACGAAGTTTACCTGGACAGCTAGTTATGAATATTTTTTACCTATATAGTGTTAATATTATGTTAACAAAATGTACTAGTAGCGTCATCTGCAATAAGCTTGTAAGTAATATTGTAGTAGTAGTACAACCTACTTAGATTGTGACAATAAATATTCAGTCTATTGAAAACGCCACTGTGTCTATCATTATTATATAGTCAACTACCATTTGTAAATAAATAAGATTTTAATTAATTTTGTTTTATTCTTTAATATTACCTACTTCCTGAAGAGCTCGTGGCTAAGTCAAAGCCGCGCGGATCGACCGATCATAAAAGTTAAGCAATGCTTGGCGCGGTCGGTCCGTGGATGGATGACCATCTTGTCATAACGAGTTCTTCCGTGTTTTGGAAGGCACGATAAACTGGTTGGTAAAGGCTTTCATTTGACCATCTTTCCAGAAAGTCTTACAACCAGTCTTACCAATGGTTATCAAGTTGCCCGGGTAACTGGGTTGTGGAGGTCAGATAGGCAGTCGCTCCATGTAAAACACTGGGTCGAATACAGCCAGTTCAGACGACATCACATCAACCTACCTTAATCTGTCTTTTATGAATCGAACATTAACCTTCCACTTCTTCCTTGTTGAAAATCTACTGAAGAAATTTGACAGATTGTGGTAGGTTGCTGGCGTCTATACAAAACAAACTGGCCAAGTGCGAGTCGGACTCGCGCACGAAGGGTTGCCTACCATTATCTATGTAAAATGAACGTATCTGTTACTTAAAACTAGCCAAAATACAAACATTTTTCGGGAAGCAAAAAATAACTTTAACAAACAAAGTTATAATTTGCGGTTACACACGTTTATTGTACGGAGACCCCCCCTTAATATTTGTTTTTTATTTTATTTTTATTATTTGTTGTTATAGCGGCAACAGAAATACATAATTTGTGAAATTTAAGCTTTCTAGCTATCACGGATTATGAGATACAGCCTGGAGACAGACAGACAGACAACGAATTCTTAGTAATAGGTTCCCGTTTTACCCTTTGGGTACGGAACCCTAAAAACTACTTGTTGCATATAGGTACACTAATAAAAATAAAAATATTTTTGCACTTCGTCGGCGTGTTTGATATACATATTGGTACCAAATTTCAGCTTTCTACCGCTAACGCTCACTGGGATTATCCGCGCACGGACGGACAGACAGACATGGCGAAACTATAAGGGTTTCTAGTTGACTACGAAACCCTAATGAGCTATTTACACCGACGTAACCTGCACTGGCCTTATAGAAGTACAGACGACGGCACATCAAGTTACCACAATCTGTCAAATTTCTGCAATAGATTTTCAACCTTATCGCAATGGCGGCAGGTTAATATTTGATTGGTAAAATTTGACAGATTCGTATACGTTGACCTGCTGTTGTCTGTACAAAACAGCCCTTGTAAACTCGCAAAACCTGTATCAACTAAACTAGTAGTCCTGTTATATATATTTTTAGACACTAGGAGGTATTAAATGCTCGCACCGCCCGCCTTTAGCCCACAAGGTCTTTATATTTCTTACAATATCCACGTAAATAATTATGAAGCTTTTATTCATACTGTTTTGGTGTTTTATACTTGTTATGGCTGATACCAAGATAAATGGTAAGTTTGTAATTATACTATATTTATGCTTATTACTTTCTAGCTTCTGCCAGCGGTTTCACCCGCGTCCCGTGGGAACTACTTGGCGAACCCGGATAAATAGCCAATAGCCTTCCTCGATAAATGGGCTATCTAACACTGAAAGAATTTTTCAAATCGAACCAGTAGTTCCTGAGATTAGCGCGTTCAAACAAACAAACTCTTCAGCTTTATAATATTAATATAGATCTATACTTTAAATATATTAAACTCAAAGGCGCACTGAAACGCACAGCTCAAACCACTGGAGGGATCGGGCTGAAATTTGGCATGCAGGTAGATGTTATGACGTAGGCATCTGCTAAGATAGAATTTCCCAAAATTCCTACGGAAATGGGAAAAAACGGGAACAAATCATCATAATATTTGATTCTATTTTGTTTTGCTTGCAGACATCCCGATGCAGTTGGATGCAACTATTCAATTTAAAGAGACGACAACACAAAACTATGGTAAGACTGGTTGTCATCTATACTTCTATATGATCTCTTCTATGTATGATCTATAAAAAGTAGCCTTTATGCAATTCTGATATATCTGACGATGGCGTCCTTGCCGATTGCCGGCCACGGCGGCTGTTCACATATAAGGAGATCAGCCAGCTGCGCAGGACATATTATAGTGCACAAACATTAGCTGTGACACAGGTGCACTCATTATTCCCTCACTCTCATAGCCCGATGGGACGGCAATCCGTTTCGACCGGTGAGAGTGAAAGTTTCACCCACAAAGACATTTCGGCAAATCCCGGGAATCGAACCGAGACCTCGTGCACAGCAGTCGCCTGTGCGACAACTAGACCAACGAGGCAGTATTTATACATACAAAATCAAAGTCCTGACTCATCAACGCAGGGCTCAACCCCGTCAACCTATAAAGAACCTGAAATTTTGCACAGAGGTTCATCTTAAGACTCTCACGTGAGATAAGAAAGGATTTCGCGAAATTTCCACGGGAACGGAAAAAATCGAATTTTAAGTTTTACGCGGGCGAAGACGCTCGCAGAAGCTAGTAAGCTATACATATTCCTGCCAAGTCTCATTAAAATCCGTCCAGTAGTTTTTGCGTTGAGGAGTAACAAACAAACAAGCATACAAACTTTCGGATTAAAAATATTATTAGTAGGATTTATACTATTTGGTTTTCTTTCCAGACATCCCGATGCATTTAAACGCAACTATTCAATATGAAGAGTCGACACCACAAAATTACAGTGAGACAGGTGAGGAAACATTTTTTGTTCGTTTGTAACCCTAAAGCTCCGGAACTACTGAACCGATTTGAAAAATTCACTGTTTTAAAAAGATAAGCCGAGTAAGGTTATATTCTATCGGATTCTAGGGGTACACGATGAAGTTCCACCAGAACGCGGGTTAAACCGCGGGAAAACTGCTAGTACCACTCTATCCATATAAATAACTAGCTTCTGCCAGCGGTTTCACCCATTATCCCGTGGGAACTACTCGGCGCACCCGGATAAAAAGTAGCCTATAGCCTTCCTCGATAAATGGGCTATCTAACACTGAAAGTATTTTTCAATTCGGACCAGTAGTTCCTGAGACAGCGCGTTCAAACAAACAAACAAACTCTTCAGCTTTATAATATTAGTATAGATTTGTTTTTGGTTTCAGTGATCTCTACGCAGTCGAATGCCAGTACTCCAACTGAAGAGTCCTCACTACCAAATTCTGGTGAGATTTGCTGTCATACTTTATGGCCATCATCACGATCATTTTTAAGGTTTTATATTCATAATTCCGTCATGTCTGTCTGTCCGTCCGTCTGCGGCTAATCTCAGTGACTGTTAGAGCCAGAAAGCTGTAATTTAACCGTAAGTTTATAAAATATGAAAAAAATCTTATAAGTAGAACTCTATATAAACTTTCTAGGAAAATTATTTTGAACGTGATATATATAGCAGTCTTTGAGATATAGAACTTTTTTTCGAAACCGCAAATTATAACTTTGTTATTCATGTTTGTATGAAAAACAAAGTAATTTTTTGTTGCCGAAAAATTGTTGTGTTTTAGCTAGTTGTAAGTAGATACGTTCATTTTTCATAGATAATGGTACGCAACCCTTCGTGCGCGAGTCCAACTCGCACTTGGCCGGTTTTTATTTTTAGGGCACCGTAGTATACACGTAAATCATCGCTGTCTGTGTGTTCACTAATTATGATAAACAACAATATTAACATCGGACAACTTGACCAACTGCCTCGTAGGTCTAGCTGTCGGATAGCCGACTGCTGTGCACGAGGTCTCGGGTTCGATGCCCGGGTCGGGCCGAAATCGCTTTGTGGGTTTTAGAAACTTTCACAAAACAGCCCGGAGTTGGAAGTTGGTGATTGATACACCCATGCATCGGAGAGCACGTTAATGTCGGTCCTGCGCCTGATCTTTCTTCGGTCGCGTCAGATTTTCCGTCCCACCGAGCTATGAGAGTGAGGGAATAGAGAGTGCACCTGTGACTGCGCAAATGCTTGTGCACTATAATATGTCCTGCGCAGCTGGCTGATCTCCTTATATGAGAAAAGCCACCGTGGCTGACAATCGGCCTTGGACGCCATTATTATTAATTATGATTGGTTTGCCTTCCAGCTAACCCGATGCAGTCGAATGGCAGTTTATATGGCAGTATTGTAGATAGAAATCAAGACTCATTTTCCATAGGTAAAGTATATCTTAGACACCAATGGCTGATAAAAGGTGAAGGAAAACATCTTGAGGAAACCTGGACTGTAAAGTCTGAAATCACCAACCCGCACTGAGCAAGCGTGGTGATTGACGCTCAATCTTTCTCCGTGTGAGAGGAGGCCTGTGCCCAGCAGTGGGACGATAAAAAGGCTATAAAAATTTTATAGAATCAATATTATAATGTCAAAGTCAAAACAATTTATTGAAAGGCTAATTTGATTAGCACTTTTTCACATCAAAATTGACAAAGGACAGCACCCTCAAAAGCGCCCCCCTTTCACCACCTAGTGTTCTATGTGTTTTTGCTTCTTCCCAGCAAAAACACATAGGAAGTGGTGAAGGGCACGCGTTTTGAGGTTGTCTTTTGTAAAATTGACCTTCAAAAAGTGCTGATTTTCAGCCTATTTTGAATAAACGACTTTTTTATATTTTATCTAACTCTCTTGTACTTTTCAGGATCAGGCATTATCAGCGCTCCACGTATTGAAGATATTTTCAAAAAAAATGGCTAAGAACCCAAATAGGTGTTCTTTGACTAAGCCACGAGCCCTTCAAAGATTCGGTAGCACTATATTTGTACTAAGTGACGGCAAATGTCACCCGCCTAAAAAACTTTTTCGTTTGAAAATTTAGCGTAAAAAATTATAGTAAAAAGTAGTTTTGTGAAGTTGGGTGTAAGTTTATTTGTGAGTCGACTCACGGCCGTTCCCAATAACCTATCTATCTCTGGTTTTGCTTACTAGAGATAGAATTGTGACATTAGCCCCATACAAGTAATGTCAAATTCCTATCTTTAGTAAGCAAATCCGGAGATAGACAGAATATTGAATTCCGCAGTTAATTGTAGATTCAAGAACAGAAATTGTGCAATAAATTGATAAGTAAATAAATTATTTTTTTCAATTTCATACCTATTTGTTTTTCTTTTAAGCTAAAACCTCTTTAGCATCTCCGGGCACGTTTTGTATGGGGAAAAAATTATAATCTCTCGACAGGTATCACGTGACCGACAGATTTGAATCTCGGAAGTCCGTAGAATGTTCGTAAGACAGGGGTTACACGATCAGTCTGGCGTCAGTCCATTCCATCAGTCTGGTCATGAATGATGGGAGAATGATCGTGTAACCGGGTGACTGACGGACTGATGGTCCAAAATGTACCGTGTTTTTTGCCCGTCAGTCTTTCGTCAGTCTGTGACTGATGCCAGAATGACGCCAGACTGATCGTGTAATCCCTGTCTAAGATGTTCGTAAGTCAGATATTCGATGGAGGCGTTTCGTAGTATTCGTGTGTTCTGAGATATAAAAGTCTTATAATGTTAAGTAATAGTGATAGCTCCGAAGTGTATTTTTTTTGTATTACATACATTTCATCAAAAATGCACAACGTTAATATTCAAGTTTTCACTTCTGTCAGCAGTCCCGGGAGTGCTTCGATGGTCTAGTGGTCGCATAGCACTGCCTTGCCACGGGTCTCGGGTTGAATTCCCGGGTCAGGCCGAAATCGCTTTGTGGGTTTTAGAAACTTTCACAAAGCAGCCTGGAGTTTGGAAGTTGGCGGTGTTACACCCCCGTGCCTGGGACGTAAAGCCGGCGTCCTCGAGTGCTACTCAGTAGCAGTCGTAGTTATAATTCCACGTCAGAGGCCGTCAGGCGGATTTGAGAGAAGTCTGACACTATAGTATAGTTAAAATCTCGCTGCAGACTCGGTCATAAATCATAACCGAAATAGGGATGTGGAAGGCCATTATCGATGACGGAATCATTAAGGTTAACGCGTAAACATACTGCATTCATTAAGTAAGCAGGCTAACTAGAATGAGTACTAATGTGTTTTTAGGAGATCTTTTCTCGTAAGAACACATTAGTAGTGATTTTATTTCTGTCACCCATTTATAAATATATAATACTATATCGATATCACTCATCGACTGCAATAATGCACAGGAGTGCACGTGAGTGGGAAAGAGAGCGAAACACTCGAATGATTTATGACCGAGTCTGCAGCGAGATTTTAACTATACTATAGGGCTTGTTAGGAGATTAAACCTGCAGCCAATCCAATCGAACCCGAGACCCATGCACGGAAGTCGCGCTATGCGACTTCTAGACCACCGAGGCAGTTTAAGTGCTGGCATCTATACCTTCTGATAAAAATATACCACTTACTTGTCACTATTCGGAGCTGCCAGCAGTTCTGTAGCCCTGGTGATGAAGACCTGGACCAGGGATCCAAGGTTGCCGGTCTGAGGGTTGTTCTGCAGGAATTTTTGTAACAGAGCCTCCGTGCTGCCATCGAACATTAGCTGTTCTTCACTGGAATTTGGAAAAATGCTTTATCTATATTAATACAATAAAGAGGATTTTTTTCGTTTGTTTGTTTGTACCCTAGAGGCTCCGAAAGTACTGAACCTATTTAAAAAACCGGCCAAGTGCGAGTTGGAGTCGCGCACGAAGGGTTCCGTACCATTATCTATGTAAAAAATGCAATAGGAATGGTCAAATGTGAGTTACTTAAGTTGCACATTATTTCTTATACATTGCGCAACTAGTATACAAATTTGCAATTAATTAATATATAAATCAACAGCCTTAATAATCTATTTTTTAAATTTTTAGTATTTGTTGTTATAGCGGCAACGTATATACATCATTTGTGAAAATTTCAGCATTCTAGCTATCACGGTTATTGAGATACAGCCTGCAGACAGACAACAAAGTCTTAGTAATAGGGTCCCGTTTTACCCTTTGGGTACGGAACCCTAAAAACCACTCAAGTGCGAGTCGGATTCGCGCACGAAGGGTTCCGTGCGATTATCCCTAAAAAACCCGTTTGTTGTATGGGAGCTCCCTAATTATTTATTAAAATTTATAATTCTTATTCAAATCATTGCTGGGAAGCTACATTATCCCTGGGTTACAAAGGCTATAATTCATCCAGGAGGTAGTTTCCAAGGAACGCGTGTGAAACCGGAAAGAATAGCTAGTAAACTATATCACTACCAAAGTCTATCAAAATCCACTCATTAATTTCCGAGTGAGAGCGTAACAAACATACATACATCCCTACTTTCGCATTTACAATATTAGTTAGGAACAATAATATACTGATTACATAAGGAAAAAACATAGTTATTTTCTATTACAAACCAATATTTGTTAATTTAATGACCAAAATCTTATCTGATTACACATCAATCATTATAACAACTATGTTTTAAAATTTAACTTCCATTACTAATTGATAAGAATCAATAACATGGTTTCGTTTAAGTGCTGTTAAAAATATATACTATAAAATTAAAACAATAATCGTCATACTGTGGGTTACAACCGACTTCCAAAAAAGATAATCATTATTTGTCTTTAACTGCGGAAATCAATATTCTGTCTATCTCTGGATTTGCTTACTAGTGATAGGATTTTGACATTATGGTTCGGCCGCTCAGAGAATGCGTTCCTGACACCTGTCAGTTAGACACAACTAGTGATGGGCACAACATAACACTGAGTTCGTAACAGTTCCTCCAAAATAAACCGCCGCATTATCTTAAGATTATTTTCGTTTTAAATTAGTGGAATCATTTAAATTTATATTTTAATTATTTAAGTGGAAACCAAAAAAAGGTAATATTCATATTATAAAATTGTTTTATTTATTCTTTGTTACAAAGTTACAATCTGTATTTCTATGCAATAAAGTAAGTACATTGAATTGAATGTGCGTACAGAATATTAATCAGACTCCGATTCGTTTGAGGAGGTGGTGTCTTCATCATCATCTTCGCCTACATGTTTAATTATATTATTATCAATAGCTTCTGCCCGCGACTTCGTACGCGGAACATGTCGCTTATGCCAGCGATAACGGGTCGTCAAAATGAAAATTTAAACGTCTGATGTCGAATTCTAAGAGCCCGGGGAAACGACGGGTTGCACGAGACGATTTGAGATGTTTCAGACTTATCATACCATACCATTGCATTGCATTGACTGCCATCTATCGTATGGACTATCGTATGGACAACGCCATCTATCGGTAAAAGTGAACGCTTATCGGAGCTAGTTACGCGCGAGAAA
>NWSH02000004.1:200473-239741 GCA_002382865.2 Heliothis virescens | reverse complement strand
CACGGCGGCTGTTCTCATATAAGAAGATCAGCCAACTGCGCAGGACATATTATAGTGCACAAGTATTTGCGTATACACAGGTGCTCTCCCTATTCCCTCACTCTCATAACCCTATGGGACGGCAATCCTGCTCAGGATATAATATATCGGACACGACCGGAGAGAGATTAGGCGCAGGACCGACATTAACGTGATCTCCAATGCACATTTTGTAAAACCTTGTATATCACTTAAAATATTGATAAAATTCGTGTTCTTTCATTTAAATTCAGCACTTAATAATCTTTCAGGCAAAAAACCGCGAAGACCACCTACAGAATCAAATTTCATAGCCATCGGCCCAGCAGGACTTGGCACTAACAAGTTTTCACTAAAACCTCAAAAAAGACAAGATTTACAAACTCCCGTCAAGCAAGAAATAAGAAAACCTGAAACAGAAGTAGAAGAAGAAATTAAACGTGATCAAGACGTGTATGCTAACACAGATTCTGAGGTAAACTTAAAGATAACTAATTTAGACCTTTTAAAGAAAATTAATGCTCAAAATGTACTGCCTAATGACGATAAATGTACAACTGTTGCTACTAAACATAGTGGTCCATCTGCTTCAAGACGTAAAAATAATTATCTCGAAAAAAAAGCTAGACTATATGACAGTCTTTCATCGATTTCTGACAAGGATAGTTCCAAATGTGATTTAGAATCTGATGCTGAAAGTTTAACCGCTCTAGAAGAGGAATTCAGTCGTAAAAAGTTAAAAAAAGTTGTTAACCCTAAACCAGAACCAGTAAATTTTGATGTAGAAGTAAATAAATGGAATGCTAATCCGTATCGAAATTTAGACGGTAGCATCTCAATATTCGTTGATAAGTTAGTCAGTCCCGTTTTGATGGTGCATACGAAGAAAAATAACCGTATACAACCAGTGAGTAATATGAGGGATATCCCTTTTGGTAATGATATTCATATGGTGCTCAGGAATATGGGTATTGAGAAGCCTATGAGGCCACAGACTGTTTCCTGGCCTACCATTTTACGTGGTCATAGTGTTTTCCTTATCGGTCCTTATAACAGTGGCAACACTATGGGGTACTTGCCAGCGGTATGTCGACTAGTCAGCGATTACAAAAACATGCCCAATAATTTCGGTCTTAGTTGTATCATAATTTGCGCGACCTCTCACTCTGTGACCTCTGTAGAATCTGCCTGCAAAATGTTCTTACACAGAGCGAAAATTTTCGCTTGCTTTGCCGGGATGAGTGATCTCGATATCACCACTTCACTTTTAAATGGCTGCGATATTCTTATCTGCACCCCTTCTATGCTAGTCCGTCTGATTCAGGAAGATTTCAGTCTTGATTTACATAATTTATCCACTTTTGTCGTAGACGACTGTGAACGCCTATCTAAGGTTTATACAAAAGAGCTCAAGTTTTGCCTTTTAAAAGTTATGGATATTGTTAAAAGCCGTGCTAATAAAGAGTGGAAAGTTCAGTATGTTATAGTTTCGAGGGTATGGTGTGATTTCATGGCATCTCTTGCTAGGAAAGCACCGGATTCCGTGATATGCATCAGCGCTTTTGAAGAATGTATCCCTTATACTAAGGCAGCAACTTCGGTTGAGTTTCTTAAAGAAGAGAAGAAAGTAGACGCGGTGATCAATTTTTTACAAGACATTGATAGGTCGAAGAAGTCAGTGATAGTTTGTAGGACAGATGACGAAGTCAAATTACTTGTTAATACGCTGACGAAATTGAAATATGTAGTGTTCTCCTGTGATAGTACAATGACGGTGCAAGATTTGTACAATTTAGACAAAGTCTTGAAAGATTACGAAGAGCCTGTTTCTGGGCCTATTTTGGTGTGCCTGGACGGGAACTTGACCCATTTGAACGTAACTGATGCTGTTTATTTAATTCATTATTCAATGCCCAGTCTATTTTCAATGTTCTGCAAAAGATTCGCCGTATTGATTGATAACTATCCCTCCATATTTAAAGACGAGGAAACTAAGATAAAAATTAAAATATTGCTCGATGATACTAACGTAGAACAATTGCCAAAGATTCTTCATTTTATTAAAAGATGTACTAATTACGTGTCACCGCTCTTAAATGAGATTAGCTCAACAGTTTTATCAGAAAAAAATCTAAAGAAAGCTGAAAACTTTGTGCCAATTTGCAAAAAACTTTTGTCCCTAGGTAAATGTCCAGATTTTTGGAGCTGTATAGAAAGACATGCCATATTTAAAGAATACGACACCCCTAAACCATGGTTGCCAAAAGAAGGTACAATTATCTTCCAAATATTGCACTATCACTCTGCAATATATTACTCTGCTAGAATAACATCTTGCGTTACTAAAACGAATACCGTAGATTACGCGCCAACTTATAGCTTGCTGTCTTTTAAAATGGGGATGTACTATAGTAAAGAGGAGAATAGGAAACTGTATGGTCTTCCAAAGGTGGGAGACGTATGCGCTGTAACCTTGAAACAGAATCTATTCGCACGTTGTCAGATCGCTAAAGTATTAAAATCCACAAATAACAGACCTACTCTTTTACTAGTAAAACTGATCGACGAAGAGAGATATGAAGTGGCGAGAGACACATGGCTTTACTATTTACCAGATGAACTAAAGGGTATTGAAACTCACGTTGTTACTGTGATACTAGCTAATGTTATACCTCAGGATAAGGACGTGACATTCTCCAAATTAGCTGAGTACCAGTTAAAAAAGATCACTGAAGAAAATGACGATCTCTACATGAGAGGTCAAATAACAATGGTCGTTGGTAACGTGATCTTCGTAGAAACCCTAGAAGCATGTCAGAATTTGTCGTCATTAGAAGAAGTAGTGGTCACATGCGATTTTCGAAAGGAACTCTTGGATAATCACGCGATGCCCAATCCTGATCATATTAATAACTTGAGAAAGATATGCGATTATACTTGCGACGAGGTAAAGGAACCGGCTCGTATTGAAGTTCCAAGTTCTATTAAAATACTGCCTAAACCAAGATGGGCTCATTTGGAAAGTGGTCAATTTTCTTCGGTGTTCTTTGTAGAAGCTAAGAGTCCGTGGAAGTTCTTTGTACGGCCAGTTAAATTTGACTCGTGTCTAAACACGTTAGTGAATGAGATAAAACAGTATGTTACGGACAATCCTGAGCCTGTAGAAAACGTAAATGTTGGAGATATCGTAATAGCTGAGCTTCCAGGCGATGCTACTTTCGAAAGAGCTAGGATAGACAGTGAAGTCAAAGATGGTAAAGTGAAATGTTTCTTCGTTGATCAAGCTGAATGGAGTGATGTTTCTATCAAGAAAATACTCCCGATCACTGAAAAAATAATCACTAAACTACCATTCCAAGCTATCGAATGTAGATTGATAGGTATTCAACCAGTTGGTGATAGTTGGACGGATTTTAGCACCAACTTCTTCGTAGATTCATGTTTCGATTCAGTTGATAAACACAAACAATTATACACTAAATATTTTACTAAAGAGAAAGCTGAATTTACTGAAGGTCACAAATATGGCGTAGTTCTAATCGACACGTACTCCTCAGAAGATGTAATCATTAACCAGATGATGGTTGATAAGAATTTGGCTGAAGAAAATGAGGAGTTTGAACTGTTACACAATTTAGGTTTTGAAAGAAAGTCTGAAGAATCGTCTGACTCTGATTCAGATATAGAAGATATACCTAAGAATAAAGACGTAGCATTACCTCCAATAGGACCAATTATAAGTAATCCCGATAGAATAAATGACAAACAGACAATAAGACCTTCAAACAATTTAATAAGATCAGTCCCTTTGGTAGAATCAGACGATGATGTGGATGATTTTGAACTTGTCTCCAATGATAAAGGGGAATTATCTTCTATACCTTTAGCCGAAGTCGTAGGCATTAAAGAACTTCCAGACACCGAATGGAATGACAAAGTTCTAGCTGCACCTATAGAAGAACCAGAAAACCCCATATTAAAAGCGGAAAATTTTAAATTTGATGAATTAAGCAAACCTAAATTGCTTTGGCGCCAAAATAGTAACACGGTTACAATAAAAATCAAATTGATTGTCGATAAATATGATTTAATTATCAAAGAAAGGTATGTAAAGTTTTCAGCTAACGCAAACGGTACGAAATACGGTTTTGATTTTGAGTTGTATGGGGTTGTGAATTTGAATAAATCGTCTCATTCAAATAAAGGGCAGTACATACTAGTAAAATTATGGAAAGTGCTAACAAATAAATGGCTGAGCTTAACTCGAGATGTTTCTATAAAAAAATGGATAGTTTACGATATTGAAAACATAGAAGTGAGTTCTGATGAGGAATCAGTTGTTTTAGATGATAGAAAAAATATGATTCCTGAACAATTTGATAGCGACAGTGATGATAACTTGGAGGATGATATTACATTTTCTTATTAGCCGACTTCCGAAGGAGGACAATTGATGACTACGGTATTTTTCGCATGCTAATTCAATACTTTAAAATCAAAAAGCATTTATGCAAAGTAGACTGAAAACAGCATTTTTCGAACGTCAAAATTACATGAGACAGCGACAAAAAACGCCCGCTCTTCACCACTTCCTATGTGTTTTTGCTGGGAAGAAGTGGCGCAACAAACTCCCCAGCAACACTTGTCTGTCTATTAGATTTTAAGAATCTTAATACTTAATACTCTGTCAAATTTTCCTGTTTTGTTACAAACAAAAAACAAAGAATGTTTATCTGAAAAGTGCACCAAAATTGGTTGATTAATGGAGTAGAAATTAACATGTTCTTTTATCTATTTATATTTAGCTTATGTTGTCCCACTGCCGGGCAAAAGCCTCCCCTCCCTCTTTCCACTTTTCTCTGTCTGTTGCTAACTGAGGCCAATCCTTTTGATGGGAGTCGAGTTCGTCGCGCCATCTCCTTCTGGGCCTGCCGCGATGTCGTTTCCCGCTATGGGTCCTCAGAGTGGTCGGTTTCGCCCAAAGCTCATCCGACATGCGGCAGATGTGACCTGCCCAGCTCCATTTAAGCCCAGCAGCTGTAAAGCCTACATCTGCAATTTGTATTTTGGAACGTAGTATGGAATTCCTCATCATCTGCCTAGCCTTTACCCAACTACGTTGGGGTCGGCTTCCAGTCTAATCGGATGCAGCTGAGAACCAGTGTTTTACATGGAGCGACTGACTGTCTGACCTCCACAACCTAGTTACCCGGGCAACCCGGCACCCCTTAGTTAAGACTTGTTGTCAGACTTTCTGGCGGTCTTGACTACCCGTAACGACTGCCAAAGATGTTCGAATGACAGCCGGGACCCACCAGTTTATCATGCCTTCCGAAACACGGAAGAACTCGTTATGACAAGATGGTTATCCATCCATGGACCGATCGCGCCAAGCGTTGCTTAACGTTATGATCGATCGATCCACGCCGCTTTTAACTGAGACACGAGCAGTGTGGAATTCCTAATGCGATCATTAAGTTGTTTAACTCCAAGAACTTATTAAAAAATAAAGTAATTTTATAATAAGTTTATTTTTTAGCATGCGAGTTTTTGCCGTAATGAGAAAACCTTGCCGAATTATTTGTATTATTCATGTAAATTAAAAATATTTAAGTAGTCACTTTTGATGACTTGTATATTTTTTAATGATTTTTTTTACTTTTACTCTAAGTAAATTGTGATATAGCAATGAGATTGCATGATGAAAAAGTCATTTTATTTCAATAAGTATCTCTTATATGTATTTTAAGTCAAAGTTTGATATGGCGATTCCACCAAATTCTCGAACGAAAATGTATGTGTTCGCGCATAAAAGTTGCAATTTTGCGGACATTTCAGAAATGTTACTAATTGCGAGTAAACCAAATGAAACATTTGTGTGCGTCACAGTGCCGCACACCGGAGGAATCTCGACTATAGGTCCAAGAATATACATGTGTGGTACAGACGACAGCAGGTCAACATATCTGAATCTGTAAAATTTTACCAAACGAACATTAATGTTCCACTATTGTGATAAGATTGAAAATCTATTGCAGAAAGGAGAAACCTAATTCTGGGCCTGAAAATCATTTTGGCGTACACGAATGAGATATGTACCAAAATAATCGTCTATTATCCGTTATTAATATAATTTAAATCTTATCCTTTTTAGCAATGGCCAAATGTAGAAAATAATTCGATTTCCGTTTATATATGTTCTTACTAAATGTTAATGTCAAGTTTCCAACATGACAGATGTAATGTCATGAGTGATGGTGTTCGTTAGATTTATGAATAGGTTCTTTTTAGGGTTCCGTAGCCAAATGGCAAAAAACGGAACCCTTATAGATTCGTCATGTCTGTCTGTCTGTCTGTCCGTATGTCACAGCCAGTTTATTCCGAAACTATTAAGACTACACCATTCAAACTCGGTAGGTAGATGTATTATGTTAACCGCTTCACGATTTTTATACAAAAATAAAAAAATTATAATTTTAGAAGGGGGCTCCCCATACATGGAACTGAAACAAAAAAAATATTTTTTCGTCTAACCTACACTTGTGGGGTGTCTATAGATAGGTCTTTAAAAATGAGATTGAGGTTTCTAAAACCATTTTTTCTCAAAGTCAATCATTTCAGAGTAAGACACTTTCAAAGTGCTAAAATGTGTGTCCCCCCCCCTGTAATTTCTAAACTACCAAAGTGAAAAATCTAAAAAAAATATATGTTATAGATCTTAATAAAAACTATCAACCAAAATTGGTTTGAACGAAATACAGTCAGTAGTTTTTGAGTTATAGCACTTTTTCAGTAACCGCAAACTATAACTTTGTTATTCATATATTTGTATGAAAAACAAAGTAATTTTTTGTAGGTACGTTTATTTTTCATAGATAATGGAACGGAACCCTTCGCGTGCGAGTCCGACTCGCACTTGGCCGGTTTTTATTATTATTTATGAAAATCTTAAAAAAGAAAGTTGTTTAATGAACCATTATTAATACATGTTTTACTTTAATATTTTATTGCAATTTCAGATTACATCAAATCCTCCATTAAATAGAACAACAACAAATGCATGCTAGGCCTTCACTATAATCACAGTTTCCAGTTGAGGTTTACAGTAAGATTAACCACACAAATCTGAAGTCAGGGTCCTGTTTAACCCGGCGAGAGTGTGGTGAAAAAATGTTACAAGGAGTATGTGGCAGGGTATGACATACCCGCTTAGAAATTTGGCTGTAAAACTTGATTCTAATAAAAAAATATTGTACAAATTATTTATTATTGTAAAACGACTATTCAATCAGGTAGCAAAAATAAAAATCTCGAGTTTTTTTCTAAATTTTTATATTTTACTCAACTTCAATTAAATGACTATGAATTTTAAACAAAATTTTTCATCCGCTCAAAAAAATTATGAAAAAAAAAAACTAAACAAGTTTTATGAAAAATAACTTAAAACTATTCCAACATGGACCGAACTCGGCTTGCATCACGCTTAAAATTCATTTTCTACGTAAATCTATATATTTATGAAGAAAATAAGCTCAAATAGTAGGAAAATTTTTGTCACGAAATATATACACTAACTATGTGGCAGGGTATGACATACCCAAACGCGGTTTGCAAGCGTGTTACTCGAGTGCAGGCTGTCGTGTCACTGTAATCACTCCACTATCCCCTCCCGCAACCCTTTAACTCCAGCTACTCAAGACGACAACCACTTTGAAGGCCATAAACAAAAAATATACGCAAATAAGTAACACGGTGGGTATGAAATACCCTGCCACACTCTCGCCGGGTTAAGTCTACCTCTTACGCGACAGCCGCACGCCAGTCGTGGCCAGTCGTGGCTTGCTCGGATCCCACCAGGCTATACCCAACATAGGGAAAATATGAAAATAATTCATTCCAACTGGTTCAGTGTCCATCCTATTTTCTTCGGAATAACTGATATAACACATACTCTTAGTGATAGCGAGACTAATATAATTTTACCAAAATGTAATTATATATTATATACTATTCCTTGTAACGAAACCATAGCTCGCTTTTAAACGCGGCAACACCATCTAGATAGACAAAAGACAACAATACCGGGAACATTGAACACAAACTTAACCTCAAATATAACTTTGTCTGATTTTAACAATTTGGCCATTGCTGAAAGACGTGATACTCAGGCTCCTGAAACCTTCGTAAATACTCTTAGTTATGGTCAAATTCCTGCCTTGTTTATCCAGGCCCAAATTTTTATAGATTTTAAGTTTCTCCTTTGACAGATTGTGGTAACTTGATGTGCTGTCGTCTGTATTTTATTTAAAACAAAAACGAATTTAGAGATATATGTAGTTTTACCAAAATATTTTGTTCCTTAGTTCAGGAAAAAAACGGACAATATTGCAATGCAACTGTTGACCGAATTACTCCGTAAAGATCCTTTTTAAACAGGTGTTAGTCTTAAAGATACATGCATTTAATATTTTAAGCTATTATCTAGTTGATTGCTTCGTTGGTTTAGTAATCCCGTAGCGCGACAGCATTGCACGGGGTCTTTACTTTTTATCGATGGGAAATCATCAGATGATGATGATGGCATGCTAGCCGATTATCGGCCACGGCGGCTGTTCTCATGTAAGGTGATTAGCCAGCTGCGCAGGACATATTATAGTGCACAAGCATTTGCGCAGACACAGGTGCACTCCCTATTCCCTCACTCTCATAACCCGATGGGACGGTAAATTCATCAGATGACCCCCGCTGTGGGTGACAGCGTGAGGGAGTGCCAGACTTTTACTGACTAAAACCCACCGTGTTCCTTCTTAAGCCCTTTGTGTACCTGGGCCGCGGTAAACCTTTCGAACAATCCCGCAGCCCTGTGCAGGGGGTCGCAGGTCTGATTCCCGGGTCAAAGTAAGAAACTATTATGTAGCAGCCCGGAGTATGCCAGTTGGGTGATTGATACACCCGTGTATCGGAGAGCACTTAAATGTCGGTCCTGTGCCTGATCTCTCTCCGATCGTGTTTGATATATTATGTCCTGAGTCGATTTTCTTAGAGAGAACTATCGCCGTGGCCGACACTAAACTAGTAATAGTACATCATTTAGCCAATAGTACATGGTAATAAAATAGTAGGTACGTTGCTTTCTAAAAATATACCAATTTTACATTATGTATGTAAGAAGTACAGACATGCCTCAAAAGAAAGTACATATTTCTTAATAATAGGAAGTATTAGTTAAGGTATACGATTTTCATTTAAACAGGGTAAGTAGTTAGAACCATCATGAGCGATTATGGACATATACAAGTGTTAAATGGTCCCCGTACGGCCCTATACCGCCTATTGAGAAAAACATTTAAGACTTACGGCACCACGGAAAGGCGTTCTGTTAAAGTGTTCGGTCTAACTGCAAGAATGGAAATACTTTAAGTTTTACTTTTAGTTTCTGCCTGTCAGATTTACACGATCTAGACAACTGGGTGGAAAGAATTTTTATTGCTATCAATGGCACCTGCGGGGTATCTGGTGCGGATGTCGAAGAGTAGCCTTCGGGTACCGAGTGCTTCGGGGAGAGGATATTGTTCCTCACCTCCTCGGCAAACGTTGACGGAGGACGGGTCTCCCGCCTCTAGCTTGCCTTCACTGGCCGTCCAGAGTGGAGTCGCTAGAGCAGGGTTAATAGCTATGTTCGGTTCAAAATCAATGGCACCCGGCAAATTTTTGCACGTCAAAATTTGCAAAGACTGTTTCCAAAACGCCCACACTTCATCATTTGCGTTTTTGCTTGGAGTGCCTCATAGCGTAGTAAGTGGTGAGTGGGCCGGTGATGTGTGTTTGAAGGTAACCTCAGTCGTTCATGTCCCTGTTGCCCCCTTGTTGTGATTTAGCGGCATTTCTAGGGGTAAGGGCTCGGTAAGCTGGTAAGTCTCCACCTACCATTTTTATTCTCTTTTTGTTGCACACTTCACCCATGTTACGCACAAGGAATATAATATAAAGTTTACATACAACGGCGAGCTTACCCCAGAATTGGGTTCTCTTTCAGCCAATCTTAAAGCGGTAGAGAGATTCTATAGGATTTTTATATGTATTTTTGTAATTTTCCAACTATTAAAGTTGTTTTTTGTCCAACCAAATGTATCTCAATATTTGAGTTTTACATGAAGTTTCTACCTGTCTGATCTACACAACCTAGTAGTCTACTGGGTTGTGTGGAATTTTTAACCGTTGGCAAAATAATGCTGTCGCTCTTTCGGTTTTCTGACGAAACGTTTACAAGTTTTTCCCGAGGGCTTTGTACTCCTTATGAACCATGACGGGAGACTGGTCTTCAGCCCCTGGTTTGCCTTCATTAGCCGTCCAAAGTGGAACAGCTAGATCAGAGTTATTTCTGCTCTGAGGGAGAATGCCTCGTGGTAAGTGGCGAGTGGGCCGGCGATGATAAAACCAGTCATTTCTTTGGTCTCACTCGCCTCTCGTCGTCATCGAATGCCCTGCTGAACAACGGCTTACCCCAAGGCCCGCCATTTGCTTCGGTTATCAACAATCTACACTACTCATAAAAATTTAAGGACGGTTTTTCGTGGTCGATTTTCTTAGGTGATTTTCAAGAAGCCTTCTAGCCATGGAATCGGCCTTGTGCCTGCTCTCCCTTTATTTTTATTTTTTTGGTATGGCATCTCGCAGTTCAGCCTAGCTGGCACTGCTAAACCGGTCTCATAACCGGAGAGGTCGGGAGACCGGTTTTTTGAGCATGAAGGTGAGGGATCGGATAATTATTTTTGCACTTCCAACTCGCAGTGGCAGCCATCAACCATTTTGGTGTAAAGATCTTATCAATACGAATAAAATAAGCCCAAACACGAGGTAGCTGCTATTACCCATTAAGGAGGCCCTATATTAACCTTCACCTTCATTATCGAGCTTGCAGTAGCTGTCACTACCCATATCGGTGTAAAGATCACGTCAATACGAATAAAACGCAGCTACCTCGTGTTTGGTCCAAGCCGCTACCATAAACCCTGGAGGAGTTCCCTCGATTCCATCATCAGATCAAGTAAGAGTAGTGACGTCAGACATACACTTGCCAAGGTTTTTCCCAATGCCTACAATTTTCGAGAATTCCCTTCGATTTCTTTGGGTTTCCATCATCAGATTCTGGTTTGCTTACCATGGATTTATAACATCTTGGATGACCTTCGAAAGGCATCTTGCAGTAGCAGTCATTACTCATCTCGGTGTAAAGATTTCGTCAATTCGAATAAAACGCAGCTCCCCCGTTTTGGTCCAATTAGGTACCATATACCCTTGGAGGAGTTCTCTCAATTTCCATGATCAGATCAACTCTAAATATCCATTGTATTGTAGTGTAGTCAGACACACTTTATGCAAAGTTTTTACCCGATGTTATGCCTACAATTTTCGAAGGTTCTCCTCAATTTCTCTGGGTTTCCATCATCAGATTCTGGTTTGCTTACCATGGCTTTATAACATCTTGGATGACTTTTGATGGTCATCCCAAGTGTCGTATGATGTGGTAATGTGGATCAAGTGGTAGGTATGAAGTGTTTAGAATTATCTACTGTTTTTTTCTAAACCTAATCTGTTTGAGCCTTAGCTCAGTCGGTATCTTAGATAACTTCTTTTTCATAATCATAATCATTTATTTCCGTAAACATGTGTGTACATACAATTGTTTTACAATTTGCATGAAAGATATTACTTATACTTAAATAGTCCAGCCATGTTTAGCCTCATATGGTAATTTCCTAATTCCATTTTACCTTCTAACGTTAGGACCTGATCGAATGGTTCCTCGGGTTGCTGCGTCCTTTCATATTTTTTGTCGGGTTGCTTTATTCATTGATTTTTTTAAAGAAATTATTGTTTAAATTTCTCCAATTATCAGCGAGATTTCCGGAAAGAACTTTTTTGTAACAAAATCATTTATTGAAAGTAGGCTAACTAGATTAGCAATTTTCACTTCCATATTTACAAAGGACAGCACCCCAAACCCTTTCACCACTTCCTAGTGTTATGTACGGAAAGAAAAAGCGGTGATAAACAGAGAGCCCCCACCGCCGGTACGTTCGATGTTAGGGCGTTTATTCTAACGTAGCCCCCACCAATGGGGATGACAACTCAATTTCATCATTCATCAGTCTTTCAAAGAATTCCACCTACCTTTTATTCTGAGATCATCTAAAATAACCGTTGTTAATAGATCCAAAACCCTTGATCGGAATGTATGTACTATTTCCATTTACTTTTTAACACCATAGATTGGCTTGAAAACCACATGGAATCTCCGCTTAGGGATACATAAAGAAATACCGGTTTATTGTCAGTTTTTTTTCCATCTAGCATTACTTATAAGTTCAATCAATATCAAAACAGCTTATATTGAGAAAGCGTGTTTTTATAAATATCTCGCTTTCTCTACCTTGTATTGAAATACAAGAAATAAATAGAATATTAATACGTCTGTAGAAAATAGGATAGTAAATAAAAAAAAAGCTTTATTTCATCATCTTATAAATCATTAAACGTCGTCACACGTGGAGACCTCCTTTTAAGTAAATAAGTATAAATAGTTATACAATTTACGTTACACCGTGTTTGAGAGGGTGTAAAGCTTTTTAAATGCCTATTTAACCGACTGCCAATAAGTAGTATTGATATCATAGTTTTGTTAAGTACTTCTATAACTGATGGTGTAAAATAATTCTTATTTGTACAATTAGTCCTTTACTTTGCTATCAAATTGTACTGAAACAAAATGGCTGTTTTTTTAACCGACTTCAAAAAAGAAGGTTGACAATTCGACCTGTATGTATGTACAGACGACAGCAGGTCAACGTTTCCGAATCTGTCAAATTTTTGCAAACGAATATTAAACTTCTATTATTGTGATAAGGTAGAAAATCTATTGAAGGAATTTGTTTCAGGAAGGGGTCATACTGATGATTTCCCATCGATATAAAAAAAAAAAAGGTAGGTTAACGTGCTGTCGTCTGTACTATATTTTTGTAAATTACAGAATTGTATTTTTGTATTCTTTTTTTCAATTAATTTTGTTACTTTCAATTGTTTATAGGTAAGATGTTGATCAGTCCCACCAGCGAAAATGGTCTGTTTTTTCCTTTATTTTGTATAATTTTAAAAAAATATTTTTTCGTTAAAATTTCCCACCAGATTAAGCGCAAATGGTCAGTTTTCCTTTATTTTGTGTAATTTCACTTTATATTTAAATTTTTCGTTAAAATTTCAATTTTTCTTTTTTTTTAAGCTGATTAAAATTGTAGTGTTTGATTTATAAAATAATTGTACAGACGACAGCAGGTCAACGTATACGAATCTGTCAAATTTTACCAATCAAACATTAACTTACCGCCATTGTGATAAGGTTGAAAATCGAGTGCAGAAATTTGACAGATTGTGGTAACTTGACGTGCTGTTGTCTGTACATAAACATATCATGAAAGTATTGCATACTCAAGATTTGTTTAGCAGTTAAATCTATAGTTTAATCTTGCTTATTTCTTTTTGTAATAATATGTAAGTACCAGTACATTAAGTAATTAACTTGTAAGTAATAAATAAATATGTGAAAAAATATTTTTTGTTTTTATTTTGGGTGTACCTATACCATAGCAAAAACAATGTCAATTTGAAAGATGACAAAAGTGAAATAATAATTCAGACTATGCTATATTTTATCGGGGTTACGATAACTTCCCCCGGGGAGTAGGGAGGCCAACAACAACACTGACAACTGCCAAGTTACAGCAAAATCCATTCAACCGTTTGCGCGCTAAGCAACGAACGAATTTACTCGTAACGAACCACATACAATGATAAAGTCCTAGTCCTAAAATACTCCCACGATTGGTTGGAAAACTTTCTAAGAGGCCTAATATCGTGAGGACAACTATTTCTGAAGCGTTAGGTAATACCTACATCATCTGCCTAGCCTTTTGTCAACAATGTTGGGGTCGGCTTCCAGTCAAACCGGATGCAGCTGAGAACCAGTGTTTTACATGGATCGACCGCCTGTCTGACCTCCACAACCCAGTTACCCGGGCAACCCGATAGCCATTGGTAAGATTGGTTGTCAAACTGGTTTCTGACTATC
The DNA here is from genome assembly GCA_002382865.2 of Heliothis virescens. Classification (NCBI taxonomy): domain Eukaryota; kingdom Metazoa; phylum Arthropoda; class Insecta; order Lepidoptera; family Noctuidae; genus Heliothis; species Heliothis virescens. The sequence goes on along the minus strand of NWSH02000004.1, from coordinate 225,598 downwards.
CGTAACGACTGCCAAAGATGTTCAAATGACAGCCGGGACCCGCCAATTCATCGTGCCCTCCGAAACATAGAAGAACTCCTTATGACACAATGGTCACCCATCCACGGACCGACTGTGTCTAGCGTTATCGGTCGATCCGCGCGGCTTTGACTTAGCCACAAACTCTTCAGGTAGGTATTACAATATATGCAAATAATACAAGTCATTCATAGAGAAAAAAGTGGTATTTATTTTCAAAAATTCTAATTCTACATGAGATACATTTGTAGTTCTTTGCATTAAGCGTAAAAAATAGTAACATTATCACAATAAAACAATCAGAAAGGCAACTTGCATATTTTAGAAATACACTTCCATTTTGACTTAAGCAAAATTTAATAATTATAATATAAAAAATATAAAGTATACCTAATAGCTAGGGCACTAAGCTTATTAAAGTAAAAAACAAATCACATAATGAGTAAAAATTGTGCTCAAATTATAATTATTATAATTATAATCTTTGGAATGAATACTTCGAATAAAAATAATTCAACAAACTTATAGATTATATGGCAAAAGGGGTTTAGCTCCTTGAAATATTCTTCAAACTGTTAACAGATCAAATACTTATGTTACAGACAACAGCAGGTCAACGTATAAGAATCTGTCACATTTTACCAATCGAATATTAACCTTCCACTATTGTGATAAGGTTGAAATCTATTGAAGTAATTTGACAGATTTTAGTAGCTTTATGTGCTGCATCTGTATAAAAAAATATTATACAAAATTATCATTCATAAATCAGAGACATAACAATAATAAAAACAGAACAAATTTAAATGCCATAAGACAAAAAACTAACTACTTTTATAACATTCTAGAACAGTGGTTCTTAACCCGTGGTAAGTATCTGAAGTGGTCCGCGAGCCATGCCAATAAATAAGTTACAAGAGTCAAGAAAAGTCAAGAGTTACAAAAGTCAAAAACTTTACCCGAGCGCATCAACGCCTGACTGCGAATCGAGGCGGTTGTAGTAATTTTACCAACAAGATCCATAAAACAACTCGGTGGTCCACGGCATCAGGAAAATTTTGACAAATGGTCCCTCAGAACAAAAAGGGGAAGAGCTCGTGGCTAAGTCAAAGCTGCGCGGATCGATCGATCATAAGGTTAAGCAACGCTTGGCGCGGTGGGTCCGCAGTCTTACGGGTAGTCAAGCCAAAGTCTGACGACCAGTCTTACCAAGGGTGCCAGGTTGCCCAGGTAACTAGGTTGTGGAGGTCAGATAGACAGTCGCTCCATGTAAAACACTGGTTCTCAGCTGCATCCGGTTAGACTGGAAGCCGACCCCAACATAGTTGGGAAAAGGCTAGGCAGATATAGGTCCCTCAGGACAAAAAGGTTAAGAACCACTGTTCTAGTACATTCAGATTGCAATAGACTAGGATATGTGATCAGGTAACATAAAAAGTGCTTGAAATATTTGATTAAACAATAAATGCAAGCTTTGAGTTACTTATAATTACAATTCTACTGATATACAAGCAGTTATCAATATGTTTTAAACACTTGAATATTATTACTAACAATACTGACTGGCCAGTGACACAGGTTCTGACAATCTGACAGATACTGCCATAAAAGGGTTTTGGCTGAGGCCAAACGAGCGTAATTTTGTGAGTTGAGAGTAGCAGAATTTCGGTCGCAGAAAATCTGCTACATTCGGTTTCATACAAAAGTCCTATTTGATTCACAGGGCAACGGAAAATGAGTTGTCTTTTTTGTTTGTAACGATTTTCTGTGACCGAAATTCTGTGACCGAAATTCTGCGACTCACGACTCAAAAAATTACGCTCGTTTGGCCTCAGCCTTTTAATTTTGATTACTTTTCTACAGCATGAGAAATCGGCGCTTAATATACTTATGGTCAGTTCCACAGGTTCCAGATAAAGTTCTCGATAGTTATCTGACAGATGAAGCCATAGAATTTTTTTTTATATTTTTTCCTATTTTGGCATTCACATCTTGTGTGTGTGAGACGTACTTGGCTAATAACAACGTTACTTGAGAGTAACACGTAGGGCAATTGTAACCATAGAAAGTTAATCAGAAGTAAAAACATTTTTATGGCACTATCTGTCAGATATCTATCTAGAACTTTATCTGGAAGCAGTGAAACTGGCGGTTAATATACTTAATACAATAATACGGTGGGTAAGTATGATATTATGGCACTTAAAGTACCAGCAACCAAAATTGTGACTTTAACACCATTAAGGCATTACTTTCAAAAAATCATCCTCATCTTTTAGATTGGCTCTCAAAAATACCATATATCTAGCTTTGTTCGCTGACAATCGCTGCCGATTTTCACATAAATTATTTCCCCTTTCGGTGTACAGGTTTCCACCGAGAAGTGATGTAGCCACAATACTGCATTTAGCTTTAAAGAGCTGTGCTAGATGGGGATATTTCTGCTGGTTATTTGGCCACCACTCGCTGGGATCACAGGCAGCTAAATCATCTTCGATATAAAGATCCATTTCTTCTTGAGCGAGGACTAAAGAGTTTTCTGTGTTTACGCTATTTCCTTGTTCCTGTTTTTCTTCTGCGGATTCGGTCTTCATTGCATCGGTAGTATTGTTGACGTTCATAAGATTTTGTATCTCGGTAACTAGATGTGTCTTAGCCGCCTCTGCAGCATTCCCGTCTACGAACTTAGACATTTTGTACCGAGGATCTAGTATAGTAGACATAGCCAAATTGAGTTCACGCTCAACCCCTTCGTATTCCGTATTTAATTCTTGCATCATACAATTTATTTCTTCCTTTACAAGGATAAAATTTGGGTCATTGTCCATTTCTTGTAGAGATGTTTTTAAACTGTGTACAATAGGTATTACGGTTGACCCGCAAACATATTTGTCATCCCCCAATTCTTTAGTTGCATCGGAAAAAGGCTTATATAATTTAAATAGCTGGTTTAGTTTACTCCAATCTTCATTAGTAAATTCAAGTGAACTTATTTCGTTTACTACAGCGGTAAGCGCTTGCTGTAAGGACAAAAATATCTCAACCATATCGTAGGTTGCACTCCAATGGACGATGTTGGAATCCATAATCTCTATTGGATCTTCCAAACCCTGCACGTTTCTTTGATAATCATTCAGCATAGTCATGCTTTTAGTGTCCCATAGGAAATGATGGGCAATTTTCTTCACTTTTTCCAAAATTGGTTTGCTTATTTCAAGTGATTTCTGTAGTATTACGTTTAGTGCAAATGCTGTACACTTAAATTGATTCCAGCCTAACGAATTCAGGGCTCGGTTGAAATTGTGCTGCCTATTTGTGAGACAACCATGTACTTTACTGAAAATGTCCCATTCGTTACACAATTCTCTCAAAAACGTTGCAGCTTCTTCAATATTATAGGCCTGAAATTCACAGCATTTCAGTAAAACAGATTTTAATTCAAAATTGGAATTCACGTAATGGCCAGTAATAGATGAAATACTTTCGCCTTTGCTGGTCACCCATTCTTCAATGGAAAGACAAACTTTGACAGCTTCTTGCATATTAGCTTTCTGTTCATTGAAACAGACACTGTACATATGGGGCAGGATTCTCTCCATTATATCTTGACGGTCAGGTAAGACGTAGTTTTCATTAGTTGCCATTAAAGGTTTTAAGCAATCGACTATTGACATGTGTTGAAACGATCTGATCACAAACATTAGAAGGGCGGCATCTGCATTTTTTTGCTGTATCTCGCTCCAAATCCGAGCTGATGGGGCAGATTCTTCATTTTCTTCGCCCGGTTCTTCTTCAGATTCCATGTCAGCGTCGTGTTCTTCCTCTGGTAGTGGTTTTACTTCTTCATCGGTCTTAGTAGTGGGGAAATGACACATTCTGCTTATATTTAGTAGACGATTTTGGCGGTAATTTTACGCTTCTGTCGTACAGAAATCAAACAGAGGGCTTCTGATTAATAATAGAAATAATATTTGGTATGTCGGTGCTCGTTAGATAGCTTCTTAATATTTAATTTCGAGTCCAGAGAAATAGTTTTTACACCTCTGTGCGCGAATATCAGTTTACCAAGAACTCATTACTCGTAAAAAAATAATCGCTAACGAGTGAATACAGATGTGCAATTGTTTCACTTTTCACTGAATTAAATTGCGAACCTGGCTTTCCGATATTTAAAACAAGAAAATCATCAATGATTTTCTGAATTATTACAACAACAATACAAAATGAGCAGGACAAATTCGTTGAGTGAGTGAGCGCCTGGAGTAGACCGATTGATTATGTTCACTCACTAGTGCTGTGACTATGTATGGAAGATAAAAGTCCGGAAAACCGTATTTTACAAGTCAAAAATTAATATACTGTTACTTACAGCTCATAAACTCCATAATACATTTATCGGAGTGTTTCTTTGGGATTCACCGAATTAATTCCCAAATTTTGCTCTATTTGTTGGATATTTCAATCCCTAAAGATATTTTCATTACTTTTGCCCTCCATGTCTTTAATTATTGAGTAAGGGTTCCAAGACAAGGGGGCCGGCCATGCGCCAATCAGTTTACATGAAAACTAGCTTTATAATTATAAACAAAACAAAAAGAGATCACATGCATTTGACGGAAAACAAAATTAAAATTTTAACTTGCTGGCTAACACTATTTATTTAATGATTCTTTGCAAAATGAACCATTGTCATGGATGAATGTAGATTAACGGCCGTTCCCAATAACCTATCTAACTCTGGATTTGCTTACCAGAGATAGGAATTTGACATTACTTGTATGGGGCTAATGTCAAAATTCTATCACTAGTAAGCAAATCCAGAGATAAACAGAATATTGATTTCCGCAGTTAGCCGAGAACGTTTCGCGATTATTACTAGTCCAGGTATCCGTCCGAGAACACAGGTATAATGATGGCATACAAGTTTTATTTCAACTAACTGCCTCGTTAGTGTAGTTGTCGTATGGCCGACTGCACTGCACGAGGTCTTGGGTTCGATTCCCGGGTCGGGCCAAAATCGCTTTGTGGGTTTTAGAAACTTTCACAAAGCAGCCCGGTGTTGGAAGTTGTTGATTGATCCGTTCTTAGGAGAACACGGTCCTGCTTGTGATCTCTCTCCGGTGGTGTCGGGATGGCCGTCCCATCGCGCTATGATAGTGAGAGAATAGGCAGTGCACCTGTGTCAAAGTAAATGCTTGTGCACCATAATATGTCCGACAGTCGGCTAGGATCCCATCACAAGATTTTTGTCGCAGAATATATCTCCTTCGTATGGTTGTAAGTGTTCAGGACTTGCTGATGCGAAATAAGTCCAAGTGAGGGTTAGGCCAGAAACAAGATGTGTGAAACGAGATACATGGTGAAACGGTATGCGGGGTGAAAAGGGATGCGTGGTGAAACAGGATGCAAGGTCAAAAGGGATGCGTGGTGATATGGGATGCGTGGTAATATGGGGTGCAGGATGCAAAGTCAAACGAGATGCGTGGTGAAACGGGATGCACGGTGAACCGGGATGAGTTGTGAAACGGGATGCTTGGTGAAACGGGATGAGTGGTGAAACGGGATGCGTGGTAAAATGGGATGCAAGGTCAAACGGGATGCAGGGTCAAACTGGATGCCAGGTCAAACGGGATGCGTGGTGATATGGGATGCAGGTTCAAACTGGATGCGAGGTCAAACGGGATGCCAGGTTAAATGGGATGCAAGGTCAAACGGGATGCGAGGTCAAACGGGATGCAGGGTCAATCGGGATGAAGGGTCAAACGGGATGCGTGGTGAAACTGGATGCGTGGTGAAACGAGATGCGTGGTGAAACGGGATGCGTGGTGAAATGGGATGCGTGGTCAAAAGGGATGCAAGGTCTATCGGGATGCAAGGTCAAACGGGATGCGAGGACAAACGGGATGCGTGGTCAAACAGGATGCAAGGTCAATCGGGATGCAGGGTCAACGGGATGCAGGGTCAAAAGGGATGCGTGGTGAAATGGGATGCGTGGTGAAATGGGATGCGTGGTGAAACGGGATGCGTGGTGAAATGGGATGCGTGGTAAAATGGGATGCAAGGTCAAACGGGATGCAGGGTCAAACTGGATGCCAGGTCAAACGGGATGCGTGGTGATATGGGATGCAGGTTCAAACTGGATGCGAGGTCAAACGGGATGCCAGGTTAAATGGGATGCAAGGTCAAACGGGATGCGAGGTCAAACGGGATGCAGGGTCAATCGGGATGAAGGGTCAAACGGGATGCGTGGTGAAACTGGATGCGTGGTCAATCGGGATGCAGGGTCAATCGGGATGAACGGTCAAACGGGATGCATGGTGAAACTAGATGCGTGGTCAATGGGATGCAGGGTCAAACGGGATGCAGGGTCAAAAGGGATGCAGGGTCAAATGGAATGCAAGGTGTAAGGGGATGCAAGGTCAAACGAGATGCGTGGTGAAATGCAAGATCAATCGGCGTGCACGGTCAATCGGGATGCATGTTCAAACAAAGAACAAAGGGGATGCCAGGTAAAACGGGATGCGAAACAAATGCAAGGTCTATCGGGATGCAAGGTCAAACGGGATGCGTGGTCAATCGGGATGCAGGGTCAAACGGGATGCAGGGTCAAAAGGGATGCGTGGTCAAAAGGGATGCGTGGTGAAATTGGATGCGTGGTGAAATTGGATGCGTGGTGAAATGGGATGCGTGGTGAAATGGGATGCGTGGTGAAACGAGATGCGTGGTGAAACGGGATGACGCGATTACGTCACTTTAAATAATTATTTTGGGAGCTTTAAAGCGTCTGCAAAGCAAAACGGCCGACGGAAACTGTCTGGAAGTATTTGGGAGTTATTTTTAAGGATATTGCCTAAAATATACGTAAAAATCAGCTTGGAGAATTTACGTGAGGTAAGTAATCTTTTTATGTACCTTGATTACCCGATACCTGAAAATTGGCCGTCTGAGCAAGCTAGCCGATAGGCATGCGTTCTTAGTACATACTAACACTACTCAATCGTCCACATTTCCTTCGTCAGAAAATACGTGACGTCTGGTGGCCCTGGGATCTTGCTCTATTGGCTTACATGTCGATTCCATGGAATTAGTGGGTTGAAGAATAAATTAAACAAAAGAAACCACTAAGGTTTCATTTATGGCATCAATGGTCAGAAATCGATTGATAACAGACAGAAGACATTCCTCAGAATAAAATTATTGATTTTGCCCGGGCAGGAGGCTGGGATAAGTTCTTCCGTTAGCGGTGCAAACTTGTTACTGGATTTGGCCTGAAAGCACAGTGCTTCTCCCAAAGACGCCGAAAGTGCTGTAGAAAACGAATCATCATCTTTCTACCATTATCCCATTTATTTGGTGTCGACGCAGCATATTTTCTTCTTCCATACTCCTCTATCTGCCGTCATCTCACAAGTAATATCCTTCCTAGTCATATCGACTTTCACACAATTCATCCATCGTTTCTATGGACGACCAATATCCATCCACATTCATGCTCAAAACATTCCTCACATGATCCTCATTCGTCCGCATCACATGCCCATAACATGCCAGCCGGTTTCCCCATATTTTTTCAGTTACCGGTGCCACTTTTAAGCTTCCTCTTATATACTCATTCCTCATTCGATCCATCCGCGTAACACCACACATTCCTCTTAACATTATCGTCTCTGCTGCATGCAAATTATCTCTCATTCATGTTTCTTTCCTTTTGTGGGCCAGCATACAGGACAGCAGCTCTGACCATTCCCTTGTAGATCTTCTCCTTAAGCTTAAAGTCACAAGTGGTTCCCGTAACCTACCGCCATTTCATCCATCCTACTTTAGTTCTGTGCTTGACTATCTGATCGCCCTGAATAAGTGAACCGATATACTGAAAGTCGGTGCAGACTAGAAGGAGATTGGACGCTTGGACTGCGCCGGCGCGCCGCCGCCGCCGAGTAAATTTTTAGACCACGCCGCCGCCGCGGAATTAGCCATCGGACAAGACAAACAGGATGCAAGGTCAAATGGGATGCGTGGTGAAACGGGATGCGTGGTGAAATGGGATGCGTGGTGAAATGGGATGTGTGGTCAAAAGGGATGCGTGGTGAAATTGGATGCGTGGTAAAACGGGATGCAAGGTCAAACGGGATGCATGGTCAAACGGGATGCGAGGACAAACAGGATGCAAGGTCAAATGGGATGCGTGGTGAAACGGGATGCGTGGTGAAATGGGATGCGTGGTCAAACAGGATGCAAGGTCAATCGGGATGCAGGGTCAAAAGGGATGCGTGGTGAAACGGGATTTGTGGTGAAACGGGATTTGTGGTGAAACGGGATGCGTGGTTAAATGGGATGCGTGGTGAAACGGGATGCAAGGTCAAACGGGATGCAGGGTCAATTGGGATGCAGGGTCAATTGGGATGCAGGGTCAATTGGGATGCAGGGTCAAACGGGATGCAAGGTCAAATGGAATGCGTGGTGAAATGGGATGTGGGAATACATAAAAAGGGAGTACACAAGGAAATACATAAAGGACTACATAAGGAGAGTACACAGAGTACGTAAGGGAATACATTAGAGACATATAATTTGTCAATTAGGGTTAGAGGTCAAATACGGGAAAGGAAAGAGGTCAAACAGGATGATGAGGTCAAACGGTATGCGAGGTCGATCGAACAGGATGCATGGTCAATCGGGATGCAAGGTCAAACGGGATGCAAGGTCAAACGGTATGCGTGGTCGATCGAACAGGATGCAAGGTCAATCGGGATGCAAGGTCAAAAGGCATGCAAGGTGAAACGGGATGCAAGGTCAAATACTATGCAAGGCCAAAAGGGATGCATGGTCAAACGGGATGCGAGGTCAAACGGGATGCGTGTTAATTGGGATGGATGGTCAAACAGGATGCAAGGTCAAGCAGGATGCAGGGTCCAACGGGTCCAACTAATCTCAACATTATATCTGAGGCCCTTGGGGCTGGAGTGCGGTGTGAGGCAGGGAAAGTTGACCTCTTCCAGACTCTTCAACCTATATAAATATAAATGACCTCATAGTCGAGCTCAGCGGCTTGCATGTCGGCTGCTGGGTGGGCGGGGTTGATATTCACAGCATCAGCTATGCAGACGACATGGTGCTGCTGGGCCCGGATGCGGGGTCTGATGATGGCGTCCTAGCCGATTATCGGCCACGGCGGCTGTTCTCATATAAGGGGATCAGCCAGCTGCGCAGGACATATTATAGTGCACAAGCATTTGCGCAGACACAGGTGCACTCCCTATTCCCTCACTCTCATAACCCGATGGGACGGCAGTCCGACACGACCGGTGAGAGATCAGGCGCAGGACCGACATTAACGTGCTCTCCGATGCACGGGTGTATCAATCACCAACTTCCAACTCCGGGCTGCTTTGTGAAAGTTTCTAAAACCCACAAAGCGATTTCGGCCCGTCCCGGGAATCGAACCCGAGACCTNGACCACTAGACCAACGAGGCAGTTCTATTGAAGAAATGAATATACTCGTATAATGTAAAAAAATGTGAGTACATGATCTTTGGGGTCGCTGGGAAGTGTACGGATTTTTCACCATACTATACCCTAAATGGCTTGCACATAAAAAGAGTGAACCAATTCAAATATCTGGGGCATATGCTTACCGACGACCTCAAAGACATTGCAGATATTGAGAGGGAGCGCAGGGCATTGGCGGCCCGTGGTAATATGTTGGCTCGCAGATTCACCCGCTGCACGGACCAGGTCAAAATAACTTTGTTCAAAGCGTATTGTCAAGGGTGGTTTGAGGATCAACTACATCAAAAGGTCGCTAGATGTCCTGCGCGTCCAGTACACCAATGTTTTAATGCTCTTGGGACTGCCCCGGTTCAGTAGTGCGTCAGAAATGTTCACACAGAAGCTCACTGATGGCTTCCCTGATTCTGAAATTCTGGAAACAGTGGCAGAGAGGGTGTCTTCCCCTTTTATGAGACATTTTGTGGAGAGGATGGCGGTTTGATTAACTGGTTTTCATTCCTCTATACAAGATGACTCATATTTTCTTATTTTATTTTTATTTTTGAATGTACTAACAGTAGATATGTCACCGGATAATAACAAGACCCGTAAGTTTATCAATTCCTAGGAAATGTATAAACTTCCGTAGGATTCTAAACAGGAGACAAATTGTTTTAATTCACGTCCACATTTTAATACAACAAAAAAAGAATCATTCAAATCCGTTTAGTAGTTCCGAAGATTAGCGTGTACAGACAAATACTTCAAAAACATAGGATTTCCATACAAATTACCAACCCCCGTTTAACATCCCTAAACTACTTATCGAACAAGGCTGTAGGCTTTACTGTTATTTTTTATCCGGGTGTGCTGTGTAGTTCCCACGGGACGCGGGTGAAGCAGGCGGGAGCTAGTAATGAAACATAGAAGACGTTAGGTAATGCTAAATAAAGAGAATTTGAGTTACATGAAGACCGACAAATGCTTGCCAGCTGATTGGACTGGTCGACTCAAATTGGTATGACACTTTCTTAAAAAGGTCATATTAGACACGAACCCACAGTGTTCATCCATTGTGCACACTTGAAATGTTATGTTATGTTGGACTTCAAAAGAGACTTTGACCCTTGAGTTTGTTTCGGTGTTTCTTCTCAAGGTAGTCAGATAGGAAATACCGGCCTCATCTAGCTTTAAAAATATTAACAATTTATTTATTTATTTTTTATTTATTTATTTATTTTCTCTCCACAAAAGTTACAACATAGTACAAGTTTAATCTTAAGCCAAGAATCTAACAATTCGATATTGTTAACTTTGTGAGAGACTGGTGCCTGAAGTAGGTTTGTGCAACAGCACAACCTGTATTACAGGTCACCAGGGCCCTCCCGCAGTCAATATAAAATTATAGCACTCGTTAACATGCCGAAGGTACTAAAACAAGGGAGATTTAACGGTTACATAAGGGAGATTAAAACGGCAAAACAAAATATAAAAAAATCCTAAAAAAACATAAAAACAGAGCATCTTTCGGTACATAAGTTTAACAGAAAGTTTCGGAAATACCATATAGAGAAAAGGTTGTGTGTGTAAGTGTGTGAGTGTGTTTTCTAAAAAAAATATTGTGTGAAAGGAAATAAGGTTGAGTAGAAGTGTTTAGCATTGTGTAATGTTAGTACGACGACATACGACTTGTTAGGTGGGTATGTATTGTATATATAGTGTATGGGTGGTGGTATTAACATGTTAAAGTGTTCTGTGGAACCTATTAACAGAAATTAAAGACTTGATTTGATTTGAATGGGTGCAGAAATAACAACAAAAAGTAAATGTAACATATTTATTATATAACATTGATTACAGTGCCTTACAATATACAAAATAACAACATCAATTCAAATAATACTTTTACAATTCAAACGTCACATTTGACAATTACAACAAAAAAGAAAAATGCATTCTTTCATTTGCAGAACAAACATAATTCATAAAATTTCTTATAACTTTGGAATAAATAGTTTATTAACATTTTTAATACAGTGTGGGGTTATAGTAGTTAATTATTAATTTATTTAATTAACATTTACACACGTTTATCAATAATTTACAATTACACAATAATATTATTTATTAATTCATTATTAACAGTGACGAAATTTATGGTTTAGCAAAAGATCTCGTCGCTTGAAATACATTTTTAACTTTCACGACCAGCATCACAGGTTATAGGTAAACTTCTAGATAGCTGTCTGTCAGATAATTTTATCTGTAACCTGTGAAACAGGCCAGCATAGTCAATATATCTTTTTAACACTTTTGGTACTCGGACGAGTTTCACAAGATTCTAAAACTAATAATTAATAAATAAGCATTCGTACATTATATGTAATTTATTACACAATTTTAGACAAGACTGTACTTAATAACAAAGCTACGCTTTAAAAATTTTGTTCTAAACTCATATTTTAAGAAAATATTTTACAGAAAATATAAGAAATATTGAAAAATGTAATAGCACTAGATTTGCTTTCTGAATATAATTGTCCAATCAGCTTTGAAATATTGAAAATGGTCTTATACATTAACATAAAAAAGAATGAAAGATCCCGATCTCTCAAAAACAATATGGCGACTTGTTATGTAATAGGTCGCCGACTTTGGTCACCAAAATAGGTCGCCGACTTTGGTCGCCGACTATGGTCGCCGAAATTGGGCGCCAGTATTGGTCGATGGGTTAATAGCTATAGTGTGTTAAGTGCGTTAAACTATTATACCATAAGTATAACTTTTAAGTTTCATATACAATCCCGACTTAGTACTAAAGTATTAAGCATTAATATAAATTAATTGCTAATTAATTAATATACATTTTGGATGGTAACAATATTAGACAACATACATTTTTTATGTTTTAAACATACATAAATATGAAGTATATTTCGATAAACAATACTTATTGCAATAATTTATATTTTACTAGTGTTAGCCTGCGGCGTTGCCCGTTTCAAATGAAAGGCAGCTTACATACAGCACTTTAGCCAAATGTAGATATTTTATAGTGATATAATTTTTGGAATCAGTTCTGTAGTTTAGTGCTGTAAGTTTTTGACATACAAACAAACTTATACATTTAGGATGATGATAGCTTAAGCTCACATTAAAATAATGTATTATTAACTAATTTATGATATAATTGTGCGTGACGTATTTTAACAATATGCCACCTTAATACATTTTTTTATATTATTGACAAATTTCGAAAAGAAAAATACAAGTTGCGATTTCTATTTAGTACAAAATAGAATTAATTATACGCCTTATTGTCAAGCTAAAGGAGTAACAAACAAAAACATACAACAAAACTTCTGGATAGACTTATCTACCAGTTAAAGGTACAAACGACATTAAGTCAACCTACCCAAATCTGTCAAATACCAATCGAACATTAACCTACCACTATTGTGATAAGGTTGAAAATCTATTGATGAAATTTCAGTAATAGGTTGACCTGCTGTGGTGTCTGTACAGACGACAGTACATTAAGTTACCGCAATCTGTCAACTTTCTGCAATCGATTCTCAACCTTATCACAATAGTGTAAAGTTAATATTCCATTGGTAAAATTTGACAGATTCGTTTACGTTGACCTGTTGTCGACTTTACCATAATTCATACATCTATTTGACATGAAAAATAAATAGAATATTTACACGTTAAACCTGGTTTCTGACCCATCGGCTAGCATGAGAGTGACTGTCCTCGAGTTGGTCCAAACGAGCCTAGCCAGTCGGGCGGGATTCAAACGAGCCACATCGGCCATCGGGGCAGTACTGTAGCATTTTACGCATCGAGTTTGTGCTGCGCCTAGCCCGAACATACCTGAAATGGATAGATGTTAGAATTAATGATGATAGAAAGGACAACATGATGATGAGGATGCAGTGGAGTACATGCTGATAAAGGGATGTTGAGATAAACTATATGTTGTTGAGGTGGACTACTGATGCCGTAGCCTACAGGATGATACGGTGAACTACATGATGATGAAGAGAACTAATGATGCGGTGGACTACATGAGGAGGACTACAAAATTATATGGAAAACTACAGGATGAGGAGGACTACATGATGAGGTGGACAACAGGAAGATGATGAGGACTACACGATGATAAGCTGAACTACATATAACTAAGCACATACCTGCAGTACTCTGCCAGAATGAAAGCCGATTATCAGCCGTGGCGTAGGACACGAGGTACCGCCCGTCGGGGCTGAAGGCGCAGGCGGTGACGGGGCCAGCGTGGGCGGCCAGCGACTGACAGCGGCCGGCGCGGAGCTCGTACATCGCTAGCTGCCCTGTGTGACTACCCACTGTGGGAAAAAATATTGATATATGTAGTTTCAAACTTTTTGTCGTCACTGAACGTTAAGCGAGTCGCAAGGAGAGTGTACATTAGGGATAGAATATAAGGGATTACATAGGAGAGTACAAAGGGGTCGAACTATCGAACATTAACCTTCGACTATTGTGATAAGGTTGAAATTTGAAAAACTGAGGTAGAATGAATTGGCGTCTGTACTTCCTGTACCTTGTAAGACTGGAAGCCGAACCCAACATAGCAGGGAAGAGGCTAGGCAGATGGTAATCTATACTTCTATACTAATATCATACAGCTGAAGAGTTTGTTTGTTTAGTTGAACGGGCTAATCTCAGGAACTACTGGTCCGACAAGCAAATAAGATAGAATCACCACGTTAAAATGGCGGGTTCGAGCTATCATATGAAGACAACCAAACAAGGTGTATTTCAAATAAGTAGTCGCTCCATGTGGCACACTGGTACTCAGTTGCATGCTGTAAGACTGGAAATCGACCCCAACACAGCAGAGAAGAAGCTAGGCAGATGATATGGTATTTACCTGCAATTCTCCTGGTAGCTGGACAGTGGGACACTTGGTTGTACCGACAGATCGCTGGGAACACTTCATTTAAGCCTTTGTTCTTCAAATGTGACTGGTCCACGCAATGTAGGATTATATCCATTACCTGTAATGAAATAGAGTTTAAATTATCATGTATACTAATGTTACAAAAGTTGGAAGAGTTTTTTTGTTTGCTTGAACGTTTTAATCTCGGGAATGAATAGTCCCGTAGTCTATTTCCATTAAAATTTTACACTAGTATTACAAAGCTGAGGAATTTGTTAGTTTATTTGTTCCTTTGCCTTGTACTTATCTCAGGAACTACTTGAAAAATTGAATCCATGGTCCCATTTAAAAAAATTGAAGGTTTTGACAGCCCATAGATCTTAAAAATCTGTGAATAGCCGTTTTTCTATCTTACTAATATTTAAAATGCGAAAATTTTTCAATCAATCAATCATCTTTATTTGAGGATTTATGTACTATAAAGAGTTCAGAAATGAGACACCGATATATATTACAATTTTACTAGACTAAAAACCACACGACCGCTTTCAAACCGACATCGTACGATTTTCTGTCACATGAAGCGTGGAACCACAGATTACTTAATAAGTTTGGTGAAACCTCCTTCGCCAGTAACGCCATCTCTGAAGGAACTTGTAAAATTTCTAACAGTACGTATGTATGTTTGCTACTCTTTCACGCGGAAACGGTTAAACGGATTTTGATGAAACGAAATTCGTCATTAATATACCCATATTACTGCTAAGTTTTATAAAAAAAAATTAGTCCGTAGCTATATTACATAGCTTATATATCAGAATAACATATAGGCTAGTTTTTATCCATATACGGGAAAAAGTTCCCTCAGGACGCGGGTGAAACCGCTGGCAGAAGTTAGTAATAAATATATGTTTAAAGCATTAAAAATGTATGTTGCCTAATATTGTTCATGCAAAATGTATATTAATTAATTAACAATTAATTTATATTAACGCATAACATTTTAGTAATAAGCCGGGATTGTCTATGAAACTTAAAAGATATGCGACTTATGGTATAATAGTTTAACACACTATAGCTCTTAACCCAGCGACCGATATTGGCGCCTAATTTCGTCGACCAAAGTCAGCGACCTATTTCAGCGACCAAAGTCGGCGACCTATTTCGGCGACCAAAGCCGGCGACCTATTCCGGCGACCAAAGTCGGCGACCTATTTCGGCGACCAAAGTCAGCGACCCATTTCAGCGATATTACTGACCTCTACAAGTAACTCAGCGACTTCATTGTGCATCCTATCGATGAGGAGTTCGATTCCTCTCAGGACTTCAGCTCTGCCCTTCTGCAGCGCCAGGTACGCGGGGGAGGGCTGGCCCGACTGCGCGGCGGCGGCACATCTAGCTACCTCCCTAGCCATTGTTGTTATGAATGCTGCAGGCCTGGTGTAGAAAAATAAATATTATTTTAGATTAAAAAAATATTGTACAGACGACAGCACATCAAGTTACCACAATCTGTAAAATTTCTTCAATAGATTTTCAACCTTATAACAATAATGGAAGGTTAATGTTTGGTTGGTTAAATTTGACAGATTCGGGAGCCGTGACCTGCTGCTGTAGATAGATATAATTCAGATATTTTATTAATTTATAAGACAGTTGAAGTGGCAAAAATAATGAAAAAGAAACAAAATAAAAAATCTATGATAATAATTCTATACTAATAATCACATTTTTTAATTTGTTTCTTCCATTTTTAACCAACTCCAAAAAAGAGGGAATTTGATCTCGTATATATTTTTTCAATTCAGAAATAAAAAATACTTATGTGGTCAATACCTATTTTTGATTTTCCCTTAATTGGTTTAACAAAATTACAACAATACCTGGCAGTAGCGATAAGGGTGAGCGCATGCCTAGCGGTGCGACACGAATCAGCCTGCGGAGTGAGCGGCAGTCCATATGTCATTGAAGGCACCAACTTATCGGCATCACAGCACATTTCTAGGAGACCTGAGACAAAAATAAATATTCATTTAATAAACATTATTGGCTGGTAAAAGGTGAAGGAAAACATCTCGAGGAAACCTGGACTATAAAGTCTGAAATCACAAACCCGCATTGAGCAAGCGTGGTGATTAATGCTCAATCCTTCTCCGTGTGAGAGGAGGCCTGTGCCCAGCAGTGGGACGATAAAAAGGCTACTAAAAAAAAACCTTATTAAATTGGTGGGTCCCGGCCGTCATTTGAACATTTTTGGCAGTCGTTACGGGAAGTCAGAAGCTTCGAAGTCTGACAACCGATCTTATCAAGGGGTATCAGGTTGTCCAAGTAACTGGGTTGAGGAGATAGATAGGTTGCTCCATGTGACACACTGGTACTCAGCTGCATCCAGCTAGACTGGAAGCCGACTTAGTAGGAAATATGTAGCTGTACCCAAAACTTATCAAGGTAAACCAATTAATGTAGAGGATGGGAAATTAAAATTAAATATGTTGTTAAAAAAAGGTAGACAACTGTTTAGGTACAGATGACAGCACATCAAGTTACCACAATCTGACAAATTTCTGCAAACGATTTTCAACCTTATTACAATAGGGGGTAGGTTAATATTCGATTGGTAAAATTTGACAGATTCGTATACGTTGACTTGCTGTCGTCTGTACTAAGAATTGTCACGTCCAATTTTCAAAAGTAAACAGTTGTTTGATAAAAACTGTCGTTTATATTGTCGCCGAATTTGGGCCTAGATATTATAGGCACAGCTTTCGTAAAACACGATGTCGTTCCCAATCCATATCCTCACACGTCCGCGCATGTGTCCATACCCCTCCGGCACCCGTCACCCGCTGATACCTAGAATTGGTTTCTGCGCAGCCACTCGCGCAATGTACCGTGACGACAAAAAGATTGGAGGGAACTATACACATTTTGGATGGGAAATGTAATCCTATAATTCAACCAAAATCACTGACCTCTATTAATAATGGCTGGCTGCTGTCGATGTTTTTGGGCCTGTTTGATAATTGCCATTTTGGCGCTGTCTGTGGTACTAAAACAGTGGCCCCTTATTGGTCCATATTAGCTACGTCATATACATCATAAAGTGTCAAACATCATTGTTTTAAAAAAAAGTACACGTAGTGCTGCCATTTGCATTATACGTCAAAAATAGTTTGCTGGACACTAGCTAGTGGCGCTTCAAAGCGACACAAAAAAATTGCTGTCAAACGCTGTCCCAGCCTGTCCAGTGGTATTAATAGAGGTCAGTGACCAAAATAAACTTACCCAACAAAACATGCGACACATCCAAGTAGGGCTCCCACACAGTGAACCCCCGCCCCAGCAGGTCCACGGCGGCGCGGCGCAGCGGCGTGTGCGCCGGCAGGCGCGGGCACGCCGGGCTCAGCAGCAAGTGTGTGAGGGCCAGCGCTGTGAGACGCGCTAGGTTGTTTGATGAACTTAGCGTGAAACCTGGAATAGGATTTTTGGAAGTAATAATTTTTGAGGAGAAAATAAAGAAAAATAATACTTTTATTTCTATTTGAAGAGCCCGTGGCTAAGTCAATGCTACGGGGATCGATCAATCATAAGCTTAAGCAACGCTTGGCGCGGTCGCTCCGTGGATGGGTGACCATCTTGTCATAACGAGTTCTTCCGTGTTTCGGAAGACACGATAAACTGGTGGTCCCGCTGTCATTTGAATTCGATTTTAAATAAAGAAAAAATCGTAAGTAGATATTATTAATATTTATTACCTTCAACACGGAGCTCTTGCGACTATCGCCGTCCTTCGTCTCTTATTGCCAGCGGCGCCTGGAACAAAGCATATAGTTATGTGATGTAATTTATAACCATTTGATTATATAAAAAAAAAATATATTTTAGAAAGGGCGTTATAGAAATGGTCAGTTTTCGAAAATACATATCTATATAATATTATAAAGCTGAAGAGTGTTTTGTTTTTTTGAACGCGCTAATCTTCAGGAACTACTGGTCCGATTTGAAAATTATTCAGTGTTAGATAGCCCATTTATCGGGAAGGTTATAGCATTTTTTTCCGGTGCGCGAGTAGTTTCCACGGGAGAGCGGGTGAAACCGCTGGCGGAAGCTAGTCATAATATGCCGCGGTCTTCCGTGCATGTATGACTATTTTTTATGACCAGTTCTTTCGTATTTCACGTCACGGTGTAATTGTGGTCCCAGCTGTCTTTGAACATCTTTGGCAGTCGTTACGGATCAGAAGCCCGAAAGTCAGACAACCAGTCTTACGAAAAGGTTGCCCAAGTAACTGGGTTGAGGAGGTCGATAGCAGTCGCTCCATGTAAAAACACTGGTTCCCACTGCATCCGGTTAGGACTGAATCGACCCCAATATAGTTGGGAAAAGGCTAGGCAGATGATGTAGGTACTAACAGACATACTATCTGCAACTAGCTTGAGTTTTCATAAAACCTGAATAGGTCTACTTGAAATAAAAAAAAATGACTCTTGACTTGACATACTAGACCATGAATAGTTGACTGAGGCTCAGACTCTAAAGTGGAGCGGATCGGAAAAGTTTTTAAGCAACCAATAGATTTCCCCTCGAGAATGCTCTGAATGGGCAAAACAGGATTTTAACTGCTAGAATAATGAAATTCTATTGGCAGTTTTAATAATTACCTTCGCTAGTATATCCTGTCCGAACGCAGCACCTATGACGCCGAGCAGTACACAGCAGTAGTTGCTTGCGCTTGAGTTCAGCTACACGACGGCTTGCGATAATCTCTTCTTCTTCTTCTTCAAATTCTTCTTCTTGCTGTTAGAAGGAGATTGGATAGAGAAAATAAAGTATTTTTTACTAGTTTTTTACAGTTTTTAGTGTAACCCTTGTGGGGTAAGGATACACGCATAATATCTAGCTAAAAAGCTTAAAATCCAGGATTGTTCGAAAGATTACCGCGGCCCTTGTACACAAAGGCTCAAAAGAACACGGTTGTTTTAGTCAGTAAAAGTCTGACACTCCCTCACGCTGTCCCCACAGCGGGAATCATCTAATGATTACCCATCGATAAAAAAGTAAGCTTAGGTTGCTTCACCACTAGAAGCGGGAAATTCAATATAAAAATGGTTTTTTCATGTTTTACCTAATGTTAACATTAATATGAGGCGTGATCTTATGATTGGCGATTTATATATCCACAAAGTATTTCTGATGTCCTTGTTTAACTCCAAAACCTCTTATATGAACTATAAACTGTCGAAACTATGAATATTCCAAAAAACGTTTTTTACAGTTACATTTAATTTGTAAGAAGTTTCGTTAAACAAGGACATCAGAAATTACTTTTGTGGATATTAAACGCCAATCTAAGATCACGCCTCATATTGAATGTTAACTATGTAAAACATGAAAAAACATTTTATTTTGAATTTCCCGCTTCTTTCGTCGCATTCACCTTAATAGTACTATTAATGTTGGCCAGCAGTTGGGACGGTAAAAGACTGATGATGATGATTAACAATACTTACAACTTGCTGTACTTTCTCCGCAGGTTCCTTGTGTGCTGCATGCCGATTTATGCTCTCCTGTTGTTATAGAGCAGAATTGCGCCCCAATTGTCTACCAGCGTCTTACGACCTTTCGGACCTAGCCTGTAGGAGGATAATGAAAACATTAGTAATTTTAGTTCTAACTAAATATATAAAAAATTCTTCCGTTGAGTTTAGAAGTAAGAGTGGATTTCAAATTACATTTCTAAGGTACTTAATTAAACCTATTTACAGGAATAATTAGAGAGTGAACATCTTACACGAATCCCTGTTTAGAAGGCACGTTAAATTGGTGGTCCCGGCTGTTAGTTGAACATTTGAAAGCCAGAAGTTCGATAACCAGTCTTACTAAAAGGTATTCGGGTTGCCGGGTAACTGGGTCGGGTGGTCAGACAGGCAGTCAGCAGTACTCACTGCACCAAGTTCGACTGGAGCCAACCCCAACATAGTTGGGAACAAGCTATTATTGCACAAAAGTATATTATTTTTGAAGAAAGTTCCTATAACATTCTTTCTAGATTAGGACCATTTGTCCAAAAATGGAAAAAATAGGATATTTGAGATCAAAAGTACAATATAATCTATTTATTCATTACTTACCGTCCTAATTCAGCAAGTAGCAGCGCCTGCGCAGCCTCTCTGACCTCTAAGCAGTGGTGTTGCCAGCGCCGAACAGCATCTCCACTGAGACGCTGAACTCTTGGCACCTGAACAAAAATTCTTCCTTGAAGAGCTCGGGGTTAAGTCAAGCCACGAGTTCTTGTCCACTAACTGGGTTGTGGAGGTCAGACAGCAGTCGCTCCATGTAAAACACTGTTCTCAGCTGCATCCGGTTAGACTGAAAGCCGACGCTAACATAGTTGGAAAAAGGCTAGGCAGACAGGCAGAAGAGATTCGAAAACTCACCGCGGCGACACCCTTATCCGCAATAAGAACAATGAGGTAACCAGCAGAACCAGCCTTTTCCCAACTATGTTAGCGTCGGCTTTCAGTCTAACCGGATGCAGCTGAAACCAGTGTTTTACATGGAGCGACTGCCTGTCTGACCTCCACAACCCAGTTTAGTGGACAAGAAACTCGTGCTTGACTTAACCCGAGCTCTTCAAGGAAGAAATTTTTGTTCAGGTGCAAGAGCTTCAAAGCGTCCTCAAGTGGAGATGCTGGCTCGGCGCTGGCAACACCACTGCTTAGAGTCAGAGAGGCTCGCAGCGCTGCTACTTGCTGAATTAGGACGGTAAGTAATGAATAAATAGATTATTATGTACCTTTTTGATCTCAAATATCCTATTTCTTTTCCATTTTGGACAAATGGTCTAATCTAGAAAAGAATGTTATAGGAAACTCTTCAAAAATATTATACCTTTTGTGCAATAATAGCTTTCCCAACTAGTTGGGTTGGCTCCCAGTCGAACTGGTGCATGAGTACCTGCTGACTGCCTGTCTGACCACCTCGACCCAGTTACCCGGCAACCCGATACCTTTTAGTAAGACTGGTTATCGAACTTCCTGGCTTTCAAATTTCAAATAACAGCCGGGACCCACCAATTTAACGTGCCTTCCAAACAGATCTCGTGTAAGATGTTTCACTCTCCTATATATTCTCTGTAAATAGGTTAATTAAGTACCTTAGAAATGTAATTGAAATCCACTCTTTACTTCTAAACTCAAGGAAGAGATTTTTATATATTTTAGTTAGAACTAAAATTACTAATGATTTCCATTATCTTCCTACAGCTAGTCCGAAGGTCGTAAGACGCTGGAGACAATTGGCCGCAATTCCTGCCTCTATACACACACACGGAGAGCATAAATCCGCATGCAGCACACAAGAACCTGCGGAGAAAAGTACAGCAAGTTGTAAGTTATTGTTAAATCATCATCATCAGTTTTTTACCGTCCCACTGCTGGCCACATTAAATAGTACTTAAGTGAATGCGACACAAGAAGCGGGAATTTCAAATATAAAAGTTTTTTTCATGTTTTACATAAGTTAACATTCAATATGAGGCTGATCTTATGATTGGCGGTTATTTAATATCCCACAAAGTAATTTCTGATGTCCTTGTTTAACTCCGAAACTTCTTACAAAATTAAGAATGACTGTAAAAAACGTTTTATTGCGAAATATCATAGTTTCGACAGTTTATAGTTCATAATAAGAGTTTTCGAGTTAAACAAGGACATCAGAAATTACTTTGTGGATATTATAATCGCCAAATCATAAGATCACGCCTCATATTGATGTTAACTTAGGTAAAACATGAAAAAAACCATTTTATTATTTGAATTTCCCGCTTCTAGTGGTCGAATGCACCTTAAGGCTTACTTTTTTATCGATGCGGTAATCATTAGATGATTCCCGCTGTGGTGACAGCGTGAGGGAGTGTCAGACTTTTACTGACTAAAACCAACCGTTTCCTTCTTGAGCCCTTTGTGTACAAGGCCGCGGTAACTCTTCGAACAATCTGGAGTTTTTAAGCTTTCTTAGCCTAGATATTATCGTGATCCTTACCCCACAAGGGTTACACTAAAAAACTGTAAAAAACTAGTAAAAAAATACTTTATTTTCCTCTATTCCAATCTCCTCTCTAACAGCAAGAAGAAGAATTTGAAGAAGAAGAAGAAGAGATTATCCGCAAGCCGTCGTCGTTAGCTGAACTCAAGCGCAAGCAAAACTACTTGCTTGTACTGCTCGGCGCATAGGTGCTGAGTTCGGACAGGATATACTAGCGAAGGTAATTATTAAAACTGCCAATAGGAATTCATTATTCTAGCAGTTAAATCCTGTTTCGCCCATTCAGAGCATTCTCGAGGGAAATCTATTGGTTGCTTAAAAACTTTTCCGATCCGCTCCACTTTAGAGTCTGAGCCTCAGTCAACTATTCATGTCTAGTATGTTCAAAGTCAAAGTCATTTTTTTTTATTCAAGTAGTAACCTATTACAGTTCTTATGAAACTCAAGCTAGTTGCAAGTAGTATGTCTGTTAACCTACATCATCTGCCTAGCCTTTCCCAACTATATTGGGGTCGACTTCCAGTCAACCGATGCAGCTGGGAACCAGTGTTTTACATGAGCGGACGCCTATCGACCTTCCTCAACCCAGTTACTTGGGCAACCTTTTCGTAAGACTGGTTGTCTGACTTTCGGGCTTCTGATCCCGTAACGACTGCCAAAGATGTTCAAAGACAGCTGGGAACCCACAATTACACGTGACGTGAAATACGAAAGAAACTGGTCATAAAAAAATAGTCATACATGCACGGACGACCGCGGCATATTCATGACTAGCTTCCGCCAGCGGTTTCACCCCTCTCCCGTGGAACTACTCCGCGCACCCGGAAAAAAAATGCCTATAACTTCCTCGATATAATGGGCTATCTAACACTGAAATAATTTTTCAAATCGGACCAGTAGTTCCTGAGATAGCGCGTTCAAACAAACAAACACACTCTTCAGCTTTATAATATTAGTATAGATATGTATTTTCGAAAACTGACCATTCTTACAAACGCCCTTTCTAAATTATATATTTTTATTATAATCAAATGGTTATAAATTACATCACATAACTATATGCTTTGTTCCAGGCGCCTGCAATAAGAGACGAAAGACGCGATTAGTCGCAAGAGCTCCGTCGTTGAAGTAAATAAAATATTTACTAAATATCTACTTTACGATTTTTCTTTATTTAAAAATCGAAATTCAAATGACAGCCGGGACCCACCAGTTTATCGTGTCTTCCGAAACACGGAAGAACTCGTTATGACAAGATGGTCACCCATCCACGGAGCGACCGCGCCAAGCGTTGCTTAAGCTTATGATTGATCGATCCCGTAGCATTGACTTAGCCACGGCTCTTCAATAGAAATAAAAGTATTATTTTTCTTATTTTCTCCTCAAAAATTATTACTTCCAAAAATCCTATTCCAGTTTCATCGCTTAAGTTCATCAAAACAACCTAGCGCGCTCACAGCGCTGGCCCTCACACACTTGCTGCTGGAGCCCGGCGTGCCCGCGCCTGCCGCCGGCACACCCGCTGCGCCGCGCCGCCCGTGCCTGCTGGGGCGGGGTTCACTGTGTGGGAGCCCTACTTGGATGTGTCGCATGTTTTGGTGGGAAGTTTATTTGGTCACTGACCTCTATTAATACCACTGGACAGGCTGGGACAGCGTTTGACAGCAATTTTTGTGTCGCTTTGAAGCGCCACTAGCTAGTGTCCAGCAAACTATTTTTGATATAATGCAAATGGCAGCACTACGTGTACTTTTTTTTAAAACAATGATGTTTGACACTTTATGATGTATATGACGTAGCTAATATGGACCAATAAGGGGCCACTGTTTTAGTACCACAGACAGCGCCAAAATGGCAATTATCAAACAGCCCAAAAAACATCGACAGCAGCCAGCCATTATTAATAGAGGTCATGATTTTGGTTGAATTATAGATACATTTCCCATCCAAAATGTGTATAGTTCGCCTCCAATCTTTTTGTCTCACGAGTACATTGCGCGAGTGGCTGCGCAGAAACCAATTCTAGGTATCAGCGGGTGACGGGTGCCGGAGGGTTATGACACATGCGCGGACGTGTGAGTATGGATTGGAACACATCGTGTTTACGAAAGCTGGCCTATAATATCTAGGCCCAAATTCGCGACAATATAAACGACAGTTTTTATCAAACAACTGTTTACTTTTTAAAATTGGACGTGACAATTCTAGACAGACGACAGCAAGTCAACGTATACGAATCAGTCAATTTTACACAATCGAATATTAACCTACCCCTTTGTAATAAGGTTGAAAATCGTTTGCAGAAATTTGTCAGATTGTGTAACTGATGTGCTGTCATCGTACTAAACAGTTGTCTACCTTTTTTTAACAACATATTTAATTTAATTTCCCATCCTCTACATTAATTGTTTACCTTGATAAGTTTTGGTACAGCTACAATTTCCTACTAAGTCGGCTTCCAGTCTAGCTGATGCAGCTGGTACCAGTGTGTCACATGGACAACCTATCTATCTCCTCAACCCAGTACTTGGACAACCTGATACCCTTGATAAGATCGGTGCAGACTCGAACTTCTGACTTCCCGTAACGACTGCCAAAAATGTTCAAATGACGCGGGGACCCACCAATTTAATAAGGTTTTTTTTTA
>NWSH02000004.1:185284-196628 GCA_002382865.2 Heliothis virescens | reverse complement strand
AAGTTAACATTCAATATGAGGCGTGATCTTATGATTGGCGATTATAATATCCCACAAAGTAATTTCTGATGTCCTTGTTTAACTCCGAAACCTCTTATTATGAACTATAAACTGTCGAAACTATGATATTTCGCAATAAAACGTTT
The DNA here is from genome assembly GCA_002382865.2 of Heliothis virescens. NCBI lineage: Eukaryota > Metazoa > Arthropoda > Insecta > Lepidoptera > Noctuidae > Heliothis > Heliothis virescens. Next base: position 196,482 of record NWSH02000004.1, on the reverse strand, counting down.
TTTACAGTTACATTTAATTTGTAAGAAGTTTCGGAGTTAAACAAGGACATCAGAAATTACTTTGTGGGATATTATAACCGCCAATCATAAGATCACGCCTCATATTGAATGTTAACTTATGTAAAACATGAAAAAAACATTTTATATTTGAATTTCCCGCTTCTTGTCGTCGCATTCACCTTAAAGTACTATTTAATGTGGCCAGCAGTGGGACGGTAAAAAGACTGATGATGATGATTTTAACAATACTTACAACTTGCTGTACTTTCTCCGCAGGTTCCTTGTGTGCTGCATGCGGATTTATGCTCTCCGTGTGTGTGTATAGAGGCAGGAATTGCGCCCAATTGTCTACCAGCGTCTTACGACCTTTCGGACCTAGCCTGTAGGAAGGATAATGGAAATACATTAGTAATTTTAGTTCTAACTAAATATATAAAAATCTCTTCCGTTGAGTTTAGAAGTAAGAGTGGATTTCAAATTACATTTCTAAGGTACTTAATTAAACCTATTTACAGAGAATAATATAGGAGAGTGAAACATCTTACACGAGATCCTGTTTAGGAAGGCACGTTAAATTGGTGGGTCCCGGCTGTTATTTGAACAATTTGAAAGCCAGGAAGTTCGATAACCAGTCTTACTAAAAGGTATCGGGTTGCCCGGGTAACTGGGTCGAGGTGGTCAGACAGGCAGTCAGCAGGTACTCAACTGCACCAAGTTCGACTGGGAGCCAACCCCAACATAGTTGGGAACAAGCTATTATTGCACAAAAGGTATAATATTTTTGAAGAGTTCCTATAACATTCTTTTCTAGATTAGGACCATTTGTCCAAAAATGGAAAAGAAATAGGATATTTGAGATCAAAAGGTACATATATAATCTATTTATTCATTACTTACCGTCCTAATTCAGCAAGTAGCAGCGCCTGCGCAGCCTCTCTGACCTCTAAGCAGTGGTGTTGCCAGCGCCGAGCCAGCATCTCCACTTGAGGACGCTTGAAGCTCTTGGCACCTGAACAAAAATTTCTTCCTTGAAGAGCTCGGGGTTAAGTCAAGGCCACGAGTTCTTGTCCACTAAACTGGGTTGTGGAGGTCAGACAGGCAGTCGCTCCATGTAAAACACTGGTTCTCAGCTGCATCCGGTTAGACTGAAAGCCGACGCTAACATAGTTGGGAAAAGGCTAGGCAGACAGGCAGAGATTCGAAAACTCACCAGCGGCGACCACCTTATCCGGCAATAAGACACAATGTAGGGTAGCCAGCAGAGACCAGCCTTGCTTGATGTGCGCCTGCTGGGCAGCCAGTTGCTCCTCTCTCTCCTCATCAGCTGCCCATGACGAGGAACTCCTGGTGGATGGTCTGGGGACAAGAGGAGTGAACGTCCCAGGTGGGTAGATTATAGGTGCAGTGGCAAGGGATTAATCTAACCTAAATTTTATTTAGGGAAGAAGATAAGATCTATGAAATATTGGTAAGTAATAATGACGTGCATACGAATTGACAGCCAAGACAGCTGTCCTGATAAGCAGATCAGCCAGCTGAAAGGAGTGCACGCACATTTGCTGTGACACGGGTGCACTCTCTGTTCCCTCACTCTCATGGCGTGATGGGACGGCACTCCGACACCACCGGAGAGAGATCACAAGCAGGACCGACAGATACACCGATGTAGGTATTTCAATCACCGACTTACTCTCTGACTCTGGGCAACTTTTCTAAAGTCTCTTAAAAATACCCCACACAGTGATTTCAGCCCGACCCGGGAATCGAACCTCGTGTAGAACGAGACAGTCCAATATAAAACCATTAAAAACCGGCCAAGTGTGAGTTGGACTCGCGCACGAAGGGTTCCGTACCATTATCTATGAAAAAAGTACAATAGGAATGGTCAAGTGTGAGTTACTTAAGTTGCACATTATTTCTAATAGATGGCGCTACTAGTGTACAATTTTCAATTAACTAATATAAATCAACAGCCTTAATTATTTATTTTTTTAATTTTTAGTATTTGTTGTTATAGCGGCAACGGATATACATCATTTGTGAAAATTTCAGCATTCTAGCTATCACGGTTAATGAGATACAGCCTGGAGACAGACAACGAAGTCTTAGTAATAGGGTTCCGTTTTTACTCTTTGGGTACGGAACCCTAAAAACCATCAAAAATTGAATTGCTTGATTCTTAAAAGGGCTTCGAGTCTATATAATATACTAATGTAAATACGAATCATCATCACCTGTGCAGTCTCCGAATGACCTCCTGTTCTGGCACGAAGCTGGCGTTGCTCATGGACATCAGGGTGTTCGCCAGCGCCACGATGGAGAGCAGGTGGTTCGTGGTCAGAGTTGTGCTCAGCTCCCAATGCAGTTTAGACGAGAACAGCCTGGAAGGTAGAGCATGGGTCGATCGATCATAAGGTTAAGCAATGTAAGTGGGTGACCTGTCTAGCTGGTATTTGAACAATTTTGGCAGTCGTTATGGGTAGTTAGAAGCCGGGAACTCTGACAATCAGTCTTGCCTATGGGTATCGGGCTGTCAGGGTAACTGGATTGATGTAAGGAGTTAGGCAGTTGCTTTATGTAATACGCTGGTGCTTAACTGCTTCCCATTACTCTGGAAGCGGACCAAAACATAGTAGGGAAAAGGCTAGCCACATGATGGTATGTGGCCCATACTCCTCTGCTACCCACTGACACTTAAAAATGGTTTCTACTTAGCGACTCCCGCGATACTCCGAGAAGTCATTAAAGTTTGGTTATCGTAGTCCATCTATAGACTGATTTGTCAATGATTTTGAAAATACGATTCAGCTGGCCTAAAAACCTTGCAGTGTTACCATAACTTAAGTAGATCTTTCTCCTCCCACATACCTGGTCAACTTCTCCTGCCGCACCAATTCGGGGGGTAGATCCGAGGTGATGAGGAGCGGGTCATCGGGAGCGGAGGCACAGGCGGCAGACCAGCTCCCCAGCCAAGTCGGTAGCTGTACAGCCATGTGGCCATGCCGGGATACCACGCCAAAGCATACTGGGACCTATGGAGGAAAGGGTTCAGGGATAAATAAACGGTTCATTAATTAAATAATGAAACCACCAAGTGAATTTTGTGTAAACTGCAATGAGGCGCCACACTATCATTTTTCGAACACGAGCAATATGAAGTCAAAAAGTAGACAAATTCTACCCAATTAAGGCTATGTGAATGACTTGAACTGAATTAAAAATGAACCTAGGTGCCTCCTTGCATGTAATCCTAGGAAAGTTACAAAAGCGATACGAGGCTGTGTAGCGTAAAAATAGAAGAAATATCATTGCAAAAATCTCATAAAATCAATCCTATTGGTTAATTATTAATATTAGAAATGCGAATGTTTTAACGTATAGATGTTTGTTCCTCTTTCACGTGAAATGGATGATGTGTTTTGATAAAACTTGGCAGTAATATAGCACTAAGTTAGTACTTTTTAGTTTCCTCGGGAAGCGGGCAAAACCGCTGACAGAAGCTGTTACTTCCTTCAATCAAAAGCTTCACCCCGCTTCTGAAGACTGGCAGCCTACACCCTGAGTATTATAACAACTCAAAGACAACTTACCATAGGCCTCAACAATCCCAGCTTGGACTCACAGACCCTATCAAGGTCTGGGTCCAGTCCCCACGCGTGCAGCAAGGAGATCAGGATCTGAGCTATCTCCATGGTATGTGGTGGTTCCGCCAACGACATATCCCTCGGCCTCTGGCGCTTGGCTTGGGTGGCTTCATCTGTAACAATGGGAGAGAACGGTTAGGTGGAATTTGGGAGTTTTCTTATGTAGTGAGAGATTATTTGGAGGTCGTGGCTAACGGTGCGTTCTATGTGAGCGATCTGTATGCGAATGCGAAGCGACGCGATGTAACGCAAAAACAACAGACAGACGATTTTTTTTGCAGAAGCCTACGTGATTGGGTGCGGTGGCGCAGCGGACATATTTGAATTCGCTTTCGATAGCCTCGCATTCGCGCTCGCGCTGATTCTCCCAAGTAGGATGCACCCTTACATCCATACGGGTCGATTTAAGTTGGTGCTAGTTGGACGCGAGCTGCCGACTGCAACTGCAAGGCAGCGACTGCAGGAAACCGGTTGAGATCGACTGCATATATGCTTAGGTTTGCAAGTTTTAAACTTGGCGCTATCAGATCATTTGTGTCTTAACGAATTCCTCCATGTTTCTGAAGGTAGGAAGTATTATACTGTTTTTCACCAATATATACTGTTCATTTTACACCAAATTTACAAAATATTGTTCAGTTACAGCATCACAATGCAAACACAGCTCTAAAAATATGTGTTTTTCTAAAATACTGTTTAAAATTGTTCGTAGACCTGAAAATACTTTATTTCTTGTAGAAAAAGTTGGCCACCCTAGTTCCGGCTGTCATTTGAACATCTTCGTCGTTACGGGTAGTCAGAAGCCGGGAAGGCTATAAACCAGTCTTACCAACGAGTACCTTGTTGCCTGGATCATTGAGTTGAGGAGATAAGATAAAGTACAGGTCCTCAGCTGCATCTAGTTAGAATGAAGTCGACCCTAAAGTACCTGGGTACAGACGCCATCATATGAACCTACCTCAATCTGTCAGATTTCTTCAATAGATTTTCAACCTTATTACAATAGTGGAAGGTTAATGTTTGATTGATAACATTTGACAGATTCGGGTAGGTTGACCTGCTGTCGTTTGTATAAATGCCAGCACATCAACCTACCTAAATCTGGGAATTTACAGCCTTATCACAATAGTGGATAATAAAAAGGTTAATATTCTATTAGTAAAATTAGACAGATTCGGATAGGTTGACCGGCTGTCGTCTGCACAATATTTTTAGACATACAACAAGCATATTAAAATAATCAATGACATACTAGTAAAGGGTCAAGTAACTAAATACTACCAGTCACACCCTGTAGAACGGTGTAAAATTATACATACATAGTTGCGACATTTTGTATGTCTGTCCTTAATAGTCCTTATTCATTGAAACGAGAGAACAGATTAGTATGAAACTTCTCTAATACATAGAATACTTAATTGACCATAATATAGTAAACTTTTGCCTGTGGTTTCACCATGAAACTACTTCCTGTAGCTAGATAAAATATAGTCTAAGTCAGCCGGGATAGTATAACTTCCCACAACAGTTTTTTAGCCTTAAAATAATATTTCCTCTTTATAATTCTAATATAGTTTTCTCTATACTAATTAGTAACCAATTAATTACATTTTTTACTGAATTTAGCTTTTTTGTTTGTTTGTTTGAACGCGCTGATCTAAGGAACTACCAATCTGATCACGGGATACGGATAAAACTGGTGGCGGAAGCTAGTTTAAAACGAAATCCAGCAATCCCGCGGGGCATACCAATGCAATATAATAAGCAATGTTGTAATCACTGAAGAATGTGAGTAATTTAATATCATTTATTTAATAGAGCTATCTGATACCGACCTTGTTGTGCATACGCATTCGAGAAATGAGGAAAATGTATCAATTGATTGATATAAAATAATTAACCTATCTATCCGTAGTTTTGTGATTGGAGATTGAATTTTGAAGTCAATACTAATATAAAAACTGGCCAAGTGCGAGTTGGACTCGCGCGCGAAGGGTTCCGTACCAAGCTGTAGTTCCACGCTTGAATAACAGATGGCGTTGTATTCAAATTGCACTGTCTTTATAATTTATTGTATGGGGACCCCCCTTAATATATAACTTTTTTTAATTTTTAGTATTTGTTGTTATAGCGGCAACGAAAATACATCATTTGTGAAAATTTCAGCTTTCTAGCTATCATGGTTAATGAGATACAGCGTGGAGACAGACAGACAGACAACGAAGTCTTAGTAATAGGGTTCCGTTTTTACCCTTTGGGTACGGAACCCTAATAAAGAGGAAACATTTATTTTGGGCTGTTTATTGTTTTGTTGCCAAAAGGCTCCGAAATTGCTGAACCGAATAGAAAAAATCTTTCACCGTTGGGAAGCTAAACTATACCTGAGTAATAATGGCTATATTTTGTCCAGGTATGGGCAGTAGTCTCCAAGGGACGCGGCTGAAACCGCGGGAAAAGAGCTAGTAATTTATATGGAGACTAGCTTCCACCAGCGGTTTCACCCGCGTTCCGTGGGAACTACTTGGCGAACCCGGATAAAAAGTAGCCTATAGCCTTCCTCGATAAATGGGGTATTCCTGAGATTAGCGCGTTCAACCGAACAAACTCTTCAGCTTTATAATATTAGTAGGTATAGATAAATACAGCCTCTCAGACCACGGGTGCGTAACCGCGGGGCGTTTTACCTAAATAATAATATGTCTACTATCAAGTAAAATCTACATGCACTGTACCAACGCCGACAGATCAACCTACACGAATTTGTAAAATTTTACCAATCGAACATTAACCTTCCACTATTGTGATAAGGTTGAAAATCTATTGAAGACATTTGACAGATTGAAGTAGGCTGATATGCTGGTGTCCGTACATTTCCGCAATAAGCCGACATGGCGAGAATGTCACAACTCGGACTTGGAGTAGTGCTCCGTGATTCCTTATGGCGCAAGATCTAATGGCAGCTGTGTGGCTGAGGCCTAATTCCACCAAGAACATAAACGTCCGTTTTCTAGGGTTAAACACAGACATATTATAGTGCACAAGCATTTGCGCAGACACAGGTGCACTCCCAATTCCCTCACTCTCATAACCCGATGGGGCGGCAATCCGAGAGAGATTAGGCGCAGGACCGACATTAACGTGCTCTTCGATGCACGGGTGAATCAATCACCAACTTCCAACTCCGGGCTGCGCTTTGTAAAGGTTTCTAAAACCCACAAAGCAATTTCGGCCCGTCCCGGGAATAGAACCCGAGACCTCGTGCACAGCAGTCAGCTATGCGACCGCTACACCAACGAGGCAGTTATCCTATTACTACGACTTCACTGTCCGTACGTCTGTCATCAGGCTGTATCTCATGAACTATGATTGCGAGAACTGAAATTTTCGCAGACGATATATTTCTGCTGCCGCTTCAACAACAAATACTAAAAACTGTAAAAATTAAGTATTTTAGGCGGCTCCCATAAATACTACGAACATGGTTTACCCTTCATGCGCGAGTTCAACTCGCACTTGGCCGGTTTACTTTGAAAATTTAAGGCGAAAATTCATAGTAGACGGTCGTTTTAAGAAAACTGACGTTTATGTTGTCGGTGTATTTGGGCTTGTTTTACTTGCTTATCGTATATTTTATTGTAGTGTCGGAGAGTTTGCTTAGAGTCTATATCTGTACTCAATATTATAAAACTCAAGTAAACTGTTTGTTTGCTTGAACTCTCTAATCTATCTCAGGTATTAATAGTCCGCTTTGAAAAATCTTGAAGTCTTAGATAGCCCATTTATCGAGGAAGGCAATAGGTTACTTTTTATCTGTATGTGTGAAGTAGCAAAGCGAAAAACGTTTCCACGGGAGATGGGTAAAAGCTAGTTATTATAATTTATAATACAAGACCCATTAAAACAACGGTTGTCAAATACATTTGAACTACGTCAAATAATGAAATTAATCTAAATACGAGGAAGCGGATACAAAGTTTCGTTAATTAATCGTAAAAAAGTATATAAATATAATGTTTGATAAAATTAGTTAAAATACTATTCAATAGTATTTTAACTATTTTTTTAGGCCTGTTTTGTGAGTAAAATTGACGATATGGCAGGCTCCGGCCCTAGTGGGCCCGCACGTGCCGCAGTGGTTTGCTGACACTCTCTGAGGAGCGCGTGGAACAACGCGCGCCGCCGACACAGGCCTGTCGTATCCTAGGATAGTGCAATTTCGCCCTTGTTTTGTTCGTATATCGGCTAAATTAGTTGGTTTTAATTTAACTGATAAATTGTAATGAAGCCATAGTAAACTTTATCAGTTATCTTTGTTCATCTAATTAAACCACGGAAGATACAGTCAGAATAAATTAATTAACTGCGGAACAACTAACTTCAATAATAAGGACTGTACCTTAATTTGAATACACGCACAAAACGTAAACAAACACGGAAATAATACTTCCGTAGAGAATTACTAATTTAATTAAATATCTATGGTTTATTTTTAATTTATTTATGGTATAAGATGAGTACGTATTTGAAGGTTAATAAAACGTGATTTTAAAAGTTCCTAATAAAAACAATGATTGAGTATACCTATACTATACGATATACTAGCTTCTGCCAGCGGTTACACATGCATCCAGCAAGAACCAATTCCCGCAACCGGATGAAAGAGCCTAAAGCCTCACACGATAAGTGAGCTATCTAAATGGAACACCGACTGTTATTCAGATCTTTCTTATTTTCTGATATACATACATGCTATATTACTGCCAATTTTGATCAAAATCCATTCAGTATTTTCGTGAAAGAGTAACAAACATACACCCCTACAAACTTCCGCATTTATAAAATTAGTTTTGCTTATTAAGAGATAGGCTTTCGATATTACTTGTATGGGGCTTACGTCAAAATTCTATCTCTAAGCAAATCAACGGGTAGATGGAATATTGAGAACGGCCGTAAGTCTTTACTATGAATTAGTTTCATTTGTTCAAAAAGTCGGAATGCTATAACGCCTTTCGACCTACTATAGATAACAACAATCAATAGATTGTAATAGGCGCTATGAAGGCTAACCATCGCCCTAGGCTGGGTCAGTCTATTAAAGAAATAGCAGAAATACTACTCCATACATTATGACTTTATGACTAGCTGTGCTCCGCGGCTTCACCTACATCCCGGGGGAACTACATCTCGCAATCAGGTAAAAAATCCATGTATTCCTCTCTTTGGTATCTGCAGTATCGTTCGCACGAGTTACTACGGCCCTGGTACAGACGACAGCAGGTCAACGTATACGAATCTGTCAAATTTTACCAATCAAACATTAACCTACCCCCATTGCGATAAGGTTGAAAATCTATTGCAGAAATTTGACAGATTGTGGTAACTTGATGTGCTGTCGTCTGTACACACAGGGCTCCAGAAGGAACACGGTGGGTTTTAGTCAGTAAGAGTCTATCACTCCCTCACGCTAAACCCGCAGCCAGAAATGTCATGCCATGAATTCCTATAAAAAAGGCTTTGGACCCGTCTACCAAATTTCATTAAAATCGGTTCAGTAGTTTTGGCGTGAAAGTGTAACAAAGTGTCGAGATACTTTGTCATTTATAATATTAAGTAAGGATGTCGTATGAAGCGCGCTAGAGGAAGAGCGCCAGCCACATGGGTGGACCAACTCAAGAAGGTGACTGGAGGTAAGATACAGGGAGTGATGGCATCCTAGCCGATTGCCGGCCACGGCGGCTGTTCTCATATAAGGAGATCAGCCAGCTGCGCTGGACATATTAAAGTGCACAAGCATTTGCGCAGACACAGGTGCACTCTCTATTCCCTCACTCTCATAACCCGATGGGACAGCAATCCGACACGACCGGAGAGAGATCAGCGCCTGATCCCTGATAGGTTATAGAAATGTAATCTAAAGTACAAAGAACTTTGAACTTTAAGAACAAAAATAAGTACAAACGACCAACAAAATACCAACTAGGTAGCAAGAAGTGTTAAAACGCCGTAATAAATATTTCCGTAATAGCTGTTTCAGGCCAAAGCACTCCCATACTGTAANACAGGGAGTGGTACATATGGCACAGAACCGAACTGAGTGGAGAAGATGACATACAGTCAAGATCTTCAGCATTGAGGGAACCACCAGAAAGAAAGAAGAAAGATGTCGTGGGTCGCCAGTCTCTCTCATAAAAAATCATAAGCTGATGATATTGGTGATATTTTTACCTTCGTCCAAAGAACCTGTATTTTGCCTAGACACAATCTAGGCTAGATTGAGTCTATATTTGCGGTCTGCCTACATAGTCATTACATCACGGCGTATATATTTAACTAAATAATGGATATAAATACATTGGTTTGTTTTACGGTCGGTGGTATAAAGGTGTAAAAGCTAAGTTCTAACTTAAATTAAGTAAGTTAATTGAGATTAAACGTATTTTAAATCATATATCTATACTATAATAATATAATAAAGCTGAAGAGTTTGTTTGGTTGAACGTGCTAATCTCAGGATCTACTGGTCTTATTTGAAAAAAACTTTCAGTGTTAGATAGCCCATTTATCGTGGAAGGCTATAAGCTACTTTTTACTCGAGCACGGAGTAATTACCCCGGGATACGGGTGAAAGCGCTAGCTCCCAAAAAACACATATTTCTGAAGAAAAGGAGAAACCTAATTCTGGGCCTGAAAACCATTTTTGGCGTTACACGAATGAAACTTGTACAGACGACGACGGCAGGTCAATGTATACCAATCTGTCAAATTTTACCATTCAAATATTAATCTACCCCCATTGTCATAAGGTTGAAAATCGATTGCAGAAATTTGACAGATTGTGGTAACTTGATGTGCTGTTGTCTGTACCAAAATAATCGTCTATTTTTCGTAATTAAGCTATTTAAAACTTATTCTTATTAGCAATGGCCAAGTGTTGAAAATAATTAGATTTCTGTACATAAAATTCTAGGTCACGAAACCATAGCCCACTTTTAATCGCGGCAACGCCATGTAGTTATACAAAAGACAACATATACCGGGAACATTGAACACAAACATAACCTAAAATATAACTTTGTCAGATTTTACCAATTTGGCCATTGCTGGGAGACGTGATACTCAAGCTCTTAAAACCTTCCTAAATACTCTAACTTATGGCCAAATTCCATCCCTGTAACGCCAGGCCCAAGTTTGTATGGATTTTAAGTTTCTTCTTTGTATTTTTTAAACCAAGTTACCGTTTTGAGAGAGACGTAACATTCGTATATAACAACTACTTAAACTAGAATGTAATTAGAAATAAAAAACCGGCCAAGTGCGAGTTGGACTCGCGCACAAAGTAATTTCTGATGTCCTTGTTTAACTCCGAAACTTACTCTGTAGAAAAAAACTCTGTAAAAAACGTTTTATTGCGCAATAAAACGTTTTTTACAGAGTTATTTAATTTGTAAGAAGTTTCGGAGTTAAACAAGGACATCAGAAATTACTTTGTGGGATATTATAACCGCCAATCATAAGATCACGCCTCATATTGAATGTTAACTTAGGTAAAACATG
>NWSH02000004.1:161198-177954 GCA_002382865.2 Heliothis virescens | reverse complement strand
ACGATTTTGATCCTTAGTCCAACCCTCGCCTTGGCGATAGGGATTTCTTTTTTAACTGTTTTCTTTTAAACCTAATTCATGGGCGGCAAAATTGTCTTCCGCCCCGGGCGGCGTATAGCCACGCTACGCCACTGCTTGGAACTGCCCCGGTTCTGTAGTGCGGCAGAAATGTTCACACAGAAGCGCACTGATGGCTTCCATGCAGTCATGCGGAAGAAAATGGCGTCGGTAATTGCCAGAACCCGGGCCAGTGCCAACAGTATTCCGGAAACAGTGGCAGAGAGGGTGTCTTCCCCTTTTATGAGACATTTTGTGGAGAGGATGGCGGTTTGATTAACTGGTTTTCATTCCTCTATACAAGATGACTCATATTTTCTTATGTTATTTTTATTTTTGAATGTACAAACAGTAGATATGTCACCGGATAATAACAATATCCGTAAGTTTATCAATTCCTAGGAAATGTATAAACTTCCGTAGGATTCTAAACGGGAGATTAATTGTGTTATTTTACGTCCACATTTTTATACAACAAAAAAAGAATCATTCAAATCCGCCTAGCAGTTCCGAAGATTAGCCTGTACAGACAAATACTTCAAAAACATAGGATTTCCATACAAATTACCAACCCCCGTTTAACATCCCTAAACTACTTATCGAACAAGGCTGTAGGCTTTACTGTTATTTTTTATCTGGGTGTGCGGTGTAGTTTCCACGGGATGCGGGTGCAACTGCTGGCGGGAGCTAGTAATGAAACATAGAAGACGTTAAGTAATGCTAAATGAAGAGAATTTGAGTTACATGAAGACCAACAAATGCTTGCCAGCTGATTGGACTGCTCGACTCAAATTGGTATGACACTTTCTTAAAAAGGTCATATCAGACACGAACCACAGTGTTCATCCATTGTGCACACTTGAAATGTTATGTTATGTTGGACTTCAAAAGAGACTTTGACCCTTGAGTTTGTTTCGGTGTTTCTTCTCAAGGTAGTCAGATAGGAAATACCGGCCTCATCTAGTTTTAAAAAATATTGACATGGTAAAGTGTTCTGTGAAACCTATTAACAGAAATTAAAGATTTGATTTGAATTTAAATCAAATGGGTTCAAAAATGACAACAAAAAATAAATGTAACATATTTATTATATAACATTGATTACAGTGCCTTACAATATACAAAATAACAACATCAATTCAAATAATACTTTCACAATTCAAACGTCACATTTGACAATTATAACAAAAAAGAAAAATGCATTCTTTCATTTGCAGAACAAACATAATTCATAAAATTTCTTATAACTTTGGAATAAATAGTTTATTAATATTTTTAATACAGTGTGGGGTTATAGTAGTTAATAATTAATTTATTTAATTACCATTTACACATTTTTATCAATAATTTACAGTTACACAATAATATTCATTATTAATTCATTATTAACAGTGACGAAATTTATTGTTTAGCAAAAGATCTCGTCGCTTGAAATACATTTTTAACTTTCACGACCAGCATCACAGGTTCCAGGTAAACTTCTTGATAGCTGTCTGTCAGATAATTTTATCTGTAACCTGTGAAACTGGCCGGCAAAGTAAATATATCTTTTTAACACTTTTGGTACTCGGACGAGTTTCACAAGATTCTAAAACTAATAAATTAATAAATAAGCATTCGTACATTATATGTAATTTATTACAAAATTTTAGACAAGACTGTACTTAGTAACAAAGCTACGCTTTCAAAATTTTGTTCTAAACTCATATTTTAAGAAAATATTTAACAGTGAAAGCTTTTTCTGAAATATTGAAGAACTTAATAGCATTAGAATTTAATTTATGACTTAAAATTCAGGATCGAATGTAAGCTTTGGGAATGTAACTATCCAAACAGCTTTTAAATAATATCGAAAATTACTTTATACATTAATTCAAAAGATGATGAACGATCCCGAGGTCTCAAAAACAATATGACGACTTGTTAAATAGTAGGTCAGCGGCTTTGGTTACCAAAATAGGTCGCCGACTTTGGTCGCCAAAATAGGTCGCTGACTTTGGTCGCCAAAATTGGACGCCAGAATTGGTCAATCGGTTAATACATAGTTATAGTGAGTTAAGTGCATTAAACTATTATACCATAAGTATAACTTTTAAGTTTCATATACAATCCCGGCTTATTACTAAAATATTAAGCATTCATTTAAATTAATTATATTGTTAATTAATTAATATACATTTTGGATGGTAACAATATTAGACAACATACATTTTTTATGTTTTAAACATACATTAAATATGAAATATATTTCGATAAACAATACTTATTGTAATAATTTATATTTTACTAGTGTTAGTCTGCGGCGTTGCCCGTTTCAAATGAACGGCAGCTTACAAATGGCTAAATGTAGATTTTTTATAGTGATATATTTTTGGAATCAGTTCTGTAGTTTTTTGACATACAAACAAACTTATATATTTCAGATTATGATAGCTTAAGCTCACATTAAAATAATGTATTTTTAACTAAGTTATGATATAATTGTGCGTGACGTATTTTAACAATATGCCACTAGAAAACATTTTTGAATATTTTTGCTAAATTTCGAAAAGAAAAAATATAAGTTCCGATTCCTATTTGTTACAAAATAGAATTAATTATACGCCTTATTGCCAAGCTAAAGAAATAACCAACAATAACATACAACATAACTTCTGGATAGACTTATCTACCAGTTAAAGGTACAAACGACATTTGGGCTGGGTTGCTCGATTTAACTTTGACTATAACCTTACCTTAACCGGCCGTCAAATGGCCGCCCATTGGTCAAATTTTTGACGTGACAGCTGTGTAACCAATGAGCGGCCATTTGACGGCCGGTTAAGGTTAGGTTAAAGTTAAATCGAACAACCCGGCCTAAGTCAACCTACCCAAATCTGGCAAATACCAATCGAACATTAACCTTCCACTATTGTGAAAAGATTGAAAATCTATTGAAGAAATTTGACCGATTGAGGTAGGTTGTACTGGCGTCTATACCTTAATTCATACATTTATTTGACATGAAAATAAAATAGATAGAATATTTACACGTTAAACCTGGTTTCTGATCCATCGGCCAGCATGAGAGTAACTGTCCTCGAGTTGGTCCAAACGAGCCTAGCCAGTCGGGCGGGATTCAAACGAGCCACATCGGCCATTGGGGCGGTACTGTAGCATTTTACACAACGAGTTTGTGCTGCGCCTAGCCCGAACATACCTGAAATGGATAGATGATAGAATTAATGATGATAGAGAGGACAACATGATGATGAGGAGGACTACTTGAGGATGCAGTGGAGTACATGATGATAAAGGGACGTTGAGATAAACTATATGTTGTTGAGGTGGACTACTGATGCCGTAGCTTACAGGATGATACGGTGAACTACATGATGATGAAGAGAACTAATGATGAGGTAGACTACATAATGATGAGGTGGACTACAAGTTGATGGGGTATACTACATGGTGATGAGGAGGACAATATGATGATGGATGGAGGACTACATGAGGAGGACTACAAAATTATATGGAAATCTACAGGATGAGGAGGACTACACGATGAGGTGGACTACAGGAAGATGATAAGAACTACACGATGATAAGCTGGACTACATAGTATAACATAGCAACTTACCTGCAGTACTCTGCCAAAAAGAAAGCCGATTATCAGCCGTGGCGTAGGACACGAGGTAGCGTCCGTCGGGGCTGAAGGCGCAGGCGGTGACGGGGCCGGCGTGGGCGGCGAGCGACTGACAGCGGCCGGCGCGGAGCTCGTACATCGCTAGCTGCCCTGTGTGACTACCCACTGTGGGGTAAAATATTGATATATGTAGTTTCAAACTTTTTGTCGTCACTGAACGTTAGGCGAGTCGCAAGGAGAGTATACATAAGGGATAGAATATAAGGGAGTACATAGGGGAGTACAAGGCGGTCAAACAATCGAACATTAACCTTCGACTATTGTGATAAGGTTGAAATTTGAAAAACCGAGGTAGAATGTGTAGGCGTCTGTATTTCCTGTATCTTGTAAGAGTGGAAGCCGAACCCAACATAGCAGGGAAGAGGCTAGGCAGATGATAATCGTGTACATACCTGCAATTCTCCTGGTGGCCGGACAGTGGGACACTTGGTTGTATCGACAGATCGCTGGGAACACTTCGTTCAAGCCTTTATTCTTCAAATGTGACTGGTCCACGCAATGTAGGATTATATCCATTACCTGTAATGAAATAGATTTTAAATTATCATGATTTTGAAGTCGCTAATGCGAGGACGTACGATTTGAAAAATGTTTTCAGTAGTATTGCTATAAAGGCTACTTTTTTTCCGGGTGTGCAATGTAGGTAGCACGTGACGCGGGTGAAACCGTTGGCGGAAGCTGATATAATATGAAATAACTAAATTTCCCTCAACACTTTCGATTATACCCCTCCATTCAAATCCTTAAACGTCTATAGCCGTCCTGTGACGAATGTGTTTTGCAAGTTTATGTTCTAGATACGTAATCACATGAAGACGACCAAAGGTCGATGACAGCTTCATTAAATCATTTTCCTGCCCTTATCCCAAGTTATTAGGTGTCGGCGCAGTATGTTTTCTTCTTCCATACTCTTCTATTAGCCGTCATCTCACAAGTAACATTTTTTTCTACCCATATCGACTTTCACGCAATCCATCCATAGTTTCTTTGGTCGTCCCCTTCCGCAATATCTATCTACATTCATGCTCAAAACCTTCCTCACAACATCAGCTTTACTACATAATCTATACTAATATTATAAAGCTGAAGAGTTTGTTTGTTTGAACGCGCTAATCTCAGGAACTACTGGTCCGATTTGAAAAATTATTTCAGTGTTAGATAGCCCATTTATCGAGGAAGGCTATAGGCTACTTTTTATCCGGGTGGGCCGAGTAGTTCCCACGGGACGCGGGTGAAACCGCTGGCAGAAGCTAGTTTAAGTAATAAGCCGGGATTGTCTATGAAACTTAAAAGATATGCGACTTAAGGTATAATAGTTTAACGCACTTAACACACTATAGCTCTTAACCCATCGACTAATATTGGGGCCCAATTTCGTCGACCAAAGTCGGCGACCTATTTCGGCGACCAAAGTCAGCGACCTATTTCGGCAACCAAAGTCGGCGACCTATTTCAGCGATATTACTTATATATACTGACCTCTACAAGTAACTCAGCGACCTCATTGTGCATCCTATCGATGAGTAGTTCGATTCCTCTCAGGACTTCA
This sequence comes from Heliothis virescens, assembly GCA_002382865.2. Classification (NCBI taxonomy): domain Eukaryota; kingdom Metazoa; phylum Arthropoda; class Insecta; order Lepidoptera; family Noctuidae; genus Heliothis; species Heliothis virescens. The sequence goes on along the minus strand of NWSH02000004.1, from coordinate 172,663 downwards.
GCTCTGCCCTTCTGTAGCGCCAGGTACGCGGGGGAGGGCTGGCCCGACTGCGCGGCGGCGGCACAGCGAGCCACCTCCCTGGCCATTGTTGTTATGAATGCTGCTGGCCTGGTGGGTAAAATGTATACTATTTTTAATCTTAATAAAACAAAGAAATACTTACTGAAAAACGATAAAGAAATGAAAAATTGCAGTATGAAAGCTCATGTGTTTTTAAAACCGTCCAAAGCAATTTTTGACAGTTTCTGACATTATTTTTCTGATTGAGTATCTCATTAAAAGAATATTATGTAGTATGATGATTCACGAATTAATTCAAACATTAGACCAAAACAGTTGAAGTGCAAATCATTAAAAACACACAGAAAAGGTAGGTAAAACAAAATTGAACAGCATTAAATCCGCCGATGTACAGACAGCAACAGCACATCAAGTTACTACAATCTGTCAAATTTCTGCAATAGATTTTCAACCTTATCACAATGGCGGAAGGTTAATATTCGATTGTTAAAATTTGACAAATTTGACCTATATTTTTTGTACCTATACAATAAATAATACTCTGCAAAGAATAAATATTAAAAATTCCAATAACGCCTCCTTTTTCGTGTTCTTACTTTTTAGCATAAATTGATATAAAAAATATAATTTACAATATTTATTTCCCGTTCCTTCCATAATTTCTTTAACAAATATAAAAATTACATCAATACCTGGCAGTAGCGATAAGGGTGAGCGCATGCCTGGCCGTGCGACACGAATCAGCCTGCGGAGTGAGCGGCAACCCGTATGTCATTGAAGGCACCAACTTATCGGCATCACAGCACATTTCTAGGAGACCTGATGCAAAAATAAATATTAATTAATTAAACATTATTTGTGCTATTTTTCGGAAGACATGTTAAACTGGTGGGTCCCGGCTGTCATTTGAACATCTTTGACAGTCGTTACGGGTAGTCAGGAACTGGGAAGTCTGACAACCAATCTCATCAAGGGGTATTGGGTTGCCTAAGCAACATGGTTCAAAAGATCAGATAGGCAGTCGCTCCATGTGGCACACTGGTACTCAGCCGCTTCCGGCTACCCTGGAAGCCGACTTATTTATTTATTTATTTTATTACTATTACAAACAAATCTTTTAAAGTATCTTAAATCTATGCCCCACAAAACCGTTTACACGGTTTGTCTGCGGGATCGGAACACACTTTTATTATATTTAGTCGGAAATATCTAGCTAGACTCAAAACTTATCAAGGTAAACGAATTAATTTAGAAGAATCCCATCTTCTAAATTAAGTCGTTTACCTTGAACTAAAAAAAAGGTTAACCATAGACAACTGTTTAGGTACTAAGATTTGTCACGTTAAATTTTCAAAAGTAAACAGTTGTTTAATAAAAGCTGTCGTTTATATTGTCGCCAAATTTGGGCCTAGATATTATAGGCACAGCTTTCGCAAAACACGATGTCGTTCCCAAACCATATCCTCACACGTCCGCGCATGTGTCCAATAGTGTCCATATCCCTCCCGCTCCCGTCACCCGCTGCTACTAAAATTGGTTTCTGCGCAGCCACTAGCGCAATGTTCCGTGACGACAAAAAGTTTGAAGAGAAAGAAGAGAAGAGTACACAGTTTGGATTGTAAATGTATTACTATAATTCAACCAAAATCACTGACCTCTATTAATACCACTGGACTGGTTGCTGTCGAAGGGTTTTGGGCCTGTTTGATAATTGCCATTTTGGCGCTGTCGGACGTAGCGACTGTCTGTGGTACTAAAACAGTGGCTCCTTATTGGCCCATATCAGTCACGTCATATACATCATAAAGTGTCAAACATCATTATTTAAAAAAAAACACGTAGTTTGCTGCCATTTGCATTATACGTCAAAATTAGTTTGCTGGACACTAGCTAGTGGCGCTTCAAAGCGACACAAAAAAATTGCTGTCAAACGCTGTCCAGTGGTATTAATAGAGGTCGGTGACCAAAATAAACTTACCCAACAAAACATGCGACACATCCAAGTAGGGCTCCCACACAGTGAACCCCCGCCCCAGCAGGTCCACGGCGGCGCGGCGCAGCGGCGTGTGCGCCGGCAGGCGCGGGCACGCCGGGCTCAGCAGCAAGTGCGTCAGGGCCAGCGCTGTGAGGCGCGCTAGGTTGTTTGATGAACTTAGGGTGAAGCCTGGAATAGGATTTTATTTATTGTTGAAGGTTTGAAATCTGTACTAATATTATAAAGCTGAAGAGTTTGTTTGAACGCGTTAATCTCAGAAAGTACTTGGTCCGATTTGAAAAAATCTTTCAGTGTTAGATAGCCCATTTGTCGAGGAAGGCTATAGGCTACTTTTTATCCGGGAGCGCGCAGTAGTTCCCACGGGAAAGCGGGTGAAACCGCTGGCAAAGCTAGTTTTTCTATAAGTATACGTCACCGGAAAATAACAAGATACGTAAGTTTATCAATTTAATATTAAGTTTATAAACTTTCCTAGGATTCTGGAGATACATTGTAATATTTACCTTCAACGACGGAGCTCTTGCGACTATCGCCGTCTTTCCGTCTCTTGTTGCCAGCGGCGCCTGGAACAAACCACATAGTTATGAGATGTCGTTTATAAACATCTAATTATAATTAAAAAAATATATATTTAGAAAAGGGGTTGATAAGAATGGTCAGTTTTCGAAAATACATATCTATACTAATATTATAAAGCTGAAGAGTTTGTTTGTTTGTTTGAACGCGCTAATCTCAGGAACTACTGGTCCGATTTGAAAAATTATTTCAGTTTTAGATGGCCCATTTATCGAGGAAGGTTATAGGCTACTTTTTTCCGGGTGCGCGTAGTAGTTCCCAGGGGAGAGCGGGTGAAACCGCTGGCGTAAGCTAGTCATGAATATGCGGCGGTCGTTCCGTGCATGTATTACTATTTTTTATGACCAGTTCTTTCGTATTTCAAGTCACGTGTAATTGGTGGTTCCCAGCTGTCATTTGAACATCTTTGGCTGTCGTTATGGGATCAGAAGCCCGAAAGTCAGACAACCAGTCTTACGAAAAGGTTGCCCAAGTAACCGGATTGAGGAGGTCAGATTCACAACTGTTCTACATATATTTAAATTGTACTTATAATTACCTTCGCTAGTAATATCTTGTCCAAACTCAGCACCTATGACGCCCAGCAGTACCACAGCCGTAGTCTGCTTGCGCTTGAGTTCAGCTAACGACGACGGCTTGCGGATAATCTCTTCTTCTTCTTCTTCAAATTCTTCTTCTTGCTGTTAGAGAAGGAGAATAGCACAGTAATACTATAAACGGGTTTGTATGTATGGATGTTTGTTCGACTTTCACGCAAAAAGTACTGGATCTTGACGGAAATTGACTGTAATATAGCTTACATATCTATATTTCATGCAGTTTCATTAGAAAGCGGGCGAAACTGCTGGCAGAAACTAGTATCATATACAGAAAACTAGCTTCCGCCAACGGCTGCACTCGCCTCCCGTAGGAATTACTTCGCACGGCCGTATAAAAAGCCTTCTTCGATAAATGGACTATCTAACATTGAAATATTTTTTTTAAATGTCATTTTTTTTAATAAGCAGTTAGCGTGTTATTCCTTTCATATTAGAATATTACTATCACAACGGAATAACTATGCAAAGTTTCGTATTCATGCTCCTAACCGTTGAGGAGTTTTCCCATCAGGAGACACTCCTGCCTGCCCCAACGAGCAATTTATATTGTCATCAGAAATGAATTTTGATGTAAAATCTCTTAAGATAAATCGATGGAGCGCACGTGGTGATTAACGCTCATTCCTTCAATGTATGTGAAGAGGCCTGTGCCCAGAAGTCGGACGATAAAAAGGCTGATGATGATGATGTTTTATAACAATACTTACAACTTGTTGCACTTTCTCAGCAGGTTCCTTGTGTGCTGCATGCGGATTTATGCTCTCTGTGTGTGTGTACAGTGGTAGGAATTGCGCCCAGTTGTCTACCAGCGTCTTACGACCTTTCGGGCCTAGCCTGTAGGAAGGATAACGGAAATACATTAGTAATTTTAGTTCTAAATATATAAAAATCTCTTCCGTTGGTGACTGACTGACGGAAAACGCACTTTGTTATGAAGTTTGTAAGGGAGATTAGAAGTAAGAGTGGATTTCAAATTCCATTGCTAAGGTACTTATTTAAACCTATTTACAGAGAATAATATAGGAGAATGAACATCATACACGAGATCCTGGCTAGGAAGGCACGTTTGGTCACAATTGGTGGGTCCCGGCTATTATTTGAACAATTTGAAAGCCAGGGCCCTGATTCCTTAACTACAATTGTGTGTCACTCGTATGAAAATTCAATGAAAATTGTATGGCAATAGCAGTTTTAGCCTTATCGGTTATTCTGTTAAAAGACCAATTGTTTTCCAATGACATGCCATTGGTCTGTCATCTGACAGTCCATTACGAGTAGATTTTTTATTCAATTTGACAGACAACAGACAGAGTAACAGAATAACCAATAACGCTTCAATCGTATTGGAGTTGTAATTGGGTCTCATTGTAGTGACAATTGGTTGTTGCTTAAGTTTAAGAAAGTGAATCAGGGCCCAGGAAGTTCGATAACCAGTCTTACTAAAGGGTATCGGGTTGCCCGGGTAACTGGGTCGAGGTGGTCAGACAGGTAGTCAGCAGATACTCAACTGCACCAGGTTAGAATGGAAACCGACCCCAACATAGTTGGGAATAAGCTATTATTGCACAAAAGGTATAATATTTTTTGAAGTGTTCCTAAACCATTTTTTTCTAGATTAAGACCATTGTCCAAAAATGGAAAAGAAATAGGATATTTGAGATCAAAAGGTACATATATAATCTATTTATTCATTACTTACCGTCCTAATTCAGCAAGTAGCAGCGCCTGCGCAGCCTCCCTGACCTCCAAGCAGTGGTGTTGCCAGCGCCGAGCCAGCATCTCCACTTGAGGACGCTTGAAGCTCTTGGCACCTGAACAAAAATTTCTTCCTTGAAGAGCTCGGGGCTAAGTCAAGGCCACGAGTTCTTCATAAAGTTAAGCAACGCTTGGCATGGGAGTTCCGTAGATGGGTGACCATCGTGTCATAATAAGTTCTTCCGTGTTTCGAAAACTGGTGGATCCTGGTTGTCATTTGGCCATCTTTGGCAGTCGTTACGGGTAGTCAGAAGACAGAAAGTCAGACAACTAGTCTTACCAATGGGGTTGTCCACGTAACTGGGTTGTGGAGGTCAGACAGGCCGTCGCTCCATGTAAAACAGTGGTTCTTAGCTGCATCCGGTTAGACTGAAAGCCGACCCCAAACTATTGAGAAAAGGCTAGACAGATAGGCAGAGATTCGACAAACTCACCAGCGGCAACCACTTTATCCGGCAATAAGACACAATGTAAGGTAGCCAGCAGAGACCAGCCTTGCTTGATGTGCGCCTGCTGAGCTGCCAGTTGCTCCTCTCTCTCCTCATCAGCTGCCCATGACGAGGAACTCCTGGTAGATGGTCTGGGGACAAGAGGAGTGAACGTCCCGGGTGGGTAGATTATAGGTGCAGTGGTCAGGGATTAATATAAACTTAACTTTTTTTGAAGAAAAGATAGGAACTACGGGATATTGGTAAGTAATAATGACGTGCAGACCAATTGACAGCCAAGACAGCTGTCCTGATAAGCAGATCAGCCAGCTGAAAGGAGTGCACGCACATTTGCGCAGACATAGGTGCATATCTATCCCCTCACTCTCATAGCCCGATGGGGCGGCACTCTGACACGACCGCAGAGAGATCACAAGCAGGACCCACATCTCCGATGCACGGGTGTATCAATCACCAACTTCCAGACTCTGGGCAACTTTTCTAAAGTCTCTTAAAAAGACCCCACACAGTGATTTCAGCCCGACCCGGGAATCGAACCCAAGACTTCGTGTAGAAGAACGAGACAGTCCAATATAAAACCATTAAAAAATGAATTTCTTGATTCTTAAAAGGGCCTATAGTCTATATATACTAATGTAAATACGAATCATCATCACCTGTGCAGTCTCCGGATGACCTCCTGTTCAGGCACGAAGCTGGCGTTGCTCATGGACATCAGGGTGTTCGCCAGCGCCACGATGGAGAGGAGGTGGTTCGTCGTCAGCGTTGTGCTCAGCTCCCAATGCAGTTTAGAGGAGAACAGCCTGGAATGTACAGCATAGGTTGATCGACCATAAGGTTAAGCAACGTTAGTGGATGACCATCTTGTCTTGACGAGTTTCTTGAGAAGGCACGTTAAATTGGAGGGTCCTAGCTGGTAATTGAACAATTTTGGCAGTCGTTATGGGTAGTTCGAAGCCAGGAACTGCGACAACCAGTCGCAAAGTGTATCGGGTTCCCCGGATAACTTGAGTTGAGGAGGTCAGATAGGCAGACGATCCATGTGGCACACTGATACTTAGCTGCCTCCTGGTAGATTAAAAGTCAACCAAAATATAGTTGCGAAAAGGCTAGGTACGAGTAGATAATCGTTGCCACATACCCCTCAAGCACCCTTATCACCCACCGATACCTAAAAATGGTTTCTAGGCAGCAACTCTTGTGATACTCCGAGAAGTCATTAAAGTTTGATTTTCATAGTCTATCTATAGACTGATTTGTTTATGATTCTGAATATACGATTTAGTTGACCTAAAAACCTTGCCGTGTTACCATAACTTAAGTAGATCTTTCTTCTCCCACATACCTGGTCAATTTCTCCTGCCGGACCAATTCAGGGGGTAGATCCGAGGTGATGAGGAGCGGGTCATCGGGAGCAGAAGCACAGGCTGCAGACCAGCTCCCCAGCCACGTCGGTAGCTGGACAGCCATGTGCCCATGCCGGGATACCACGCCAAAGCATACTGGGACCTGCGGAAGAAAATGTTAGCAGAGGACTTTAACACAAAAAATATAATGTGTAAATTACTAGTTTCCGCCAGCGGTTCCTCCTGCTTCCCGGGGGAACTACTTCCTGTACCTATATGTTACTCTTACCCGCAAAAAGTACAGAACAGGTTCTGTTGAAACATGGCAGTAATATAGATTATATATCTGAACTAGCTTCTGCCAGCGGTTTAAACCGCGCAAAATTTAAAATCCCGTTTTTTCCCGATCCCGTGGAAATTTCGGGAAATCCATTCTTAGAGGATGCCTACGTCATAACATCTAACTGCATGCCAAATTTCAGTTCAATCCCTCCAGTGGTTTGGGCTGTGCGTTGATAGATCACTATGTCAGTCAGTCACATTTGAGTTTTATATAATTAGATAGAACTTACCATAGGCCTCAACAATCCGAGCTTAGACTCACAGACCCTATCAAGGTCTGGATCCAGTCCCCACGCGTGCAGCAAGGAGATGAGGATCTGAGCTATCTCCATGGTATGTGGTGGTTCTGCCAACGACATGTCTCTTGGCCTCTGGCGTTTAGCTTGAGTGGCTTCATCTGTAACAATGGGAGAGAACGGTTAGGCGAAATTTTGGGGGTTTTCTTATGTAGGGAGAGATTATTTGGAAGTCGTGGCTAACGGTGCTTTCTATGTGAGCGATCTGTATGCGAATGCTAAGCGACTCGATGCAACGCAAAAACAACAGACAGACGATTTTTTTTGAAGAAGCCTACGTGATGTGGTGCGGTGGCGCAGCGGACATATTTGAATTCGCTTTCGATCGCCTCGCATTCGCGTTCGCGCTGATTCTCACAAGTAAGGCGCACCCTTATAGCCAGAAGGGTTTTTTGTCGATGGGAGGTCATCTGATAACTCCTCCCAGCGTGAGGGAGTGTCAGATTTTTACTGACTAAAACCCACCGTGTTCCGTCTGGAGCCCTTAGTGTGCCAAGGCCGCGGTAACTCGCCCGAACAATCCCGCAGCCCCAGCTATATAGGCCTAATAAACTTGGTAATAGTTGGAATCGGGCTGCTGCATATAAGCATGGGTTTGCAAGCTTTAAACTTGGCGCTATCCGATCATTTGTGTCTTAACGAATTCCTCCATGTCTCTGACTAAAGGCACGTTAAACTGGTGGGTTCCGGCTGTCATTTGAACATCTTTGGCAGTCGTTACGGGTAGTCAGAAGCCGGGAAGGCTAACAGCCAGTCTTACCAAAGAGTATCGTGTTGCCCAGGTCACTGGGTTGAGGAGTTCAGATCAAACACAGGTCCTCAGCTGCATCTAATTAGAAATCAAACCGACCTCAGAGTGGCTTTAGACGCCATCACATGAACCTACTTCAATCTGTCAAATTTCTTCAATAGATTTTCAACCTTATCACAATAGTGGAAGGTTAATGTTCTATTGGTGTAATTTGAATGTCGATACGGCTAGGATTAATGTTACTTGTGAGATGACGGCAAATAGAAGAGAATGGAAGAAGAAAACATGCTGCGCCGACCACAAATAAATTGGCAAAAGGGCAGGAAGATGATGATGGTATAATTTGACAGATTCGGGTAGGTTGACCTGCTGTCGTTTGTACAAATGACAGCACATCAACCTACTTTAATCTGTGAATTTTCAGCCTTATCACAATAGTGGAAGGTTAATGTTCGATTAGTAAAATTAGACAGATTCGGATAGGTTGACCGGCTGTCGTCTGCACAATATTTTTAGACATACAACATTCAACAAGCATATTAATAAAATAATCAATGATATACCAGTAAAGGGTCAAGTAACTAAATACTACCAGTCACGCCCTGTATAACGGTGTAGAATTAAACATACATAGTTGCGAAACTTTGTACGTTTGTCAGTATTCATTGAAACGAGCAAGAACAGATATGTATTAAACTTTGCCAATATATAGTAATTGCGTCCTAGCCGATTGCCGGCCATGGCGGCCGTTCTCATATAAAGAGATCAGCCAGCGTCGCAGGACATATTATAGTGCACAAGCATTTGCGCTGACACAGGTGCACTCCCTATTCCACACCACCGAAGAGAGATCAGGCGCAGGACCGACATTAACGTGCTCTCCGATGCACGGGGGTATCAATCACCAACTTCCAACTCCGGGCTGCTTAGTGTAAGTTTCTAAAACCACCCACAAAGCGATTTCGGCCCGTCCCGGGAATCGTACCCAAGACCTCGTGCACAGCAGTCGGCTATGCGACCACTAGACTAACAAGGTAGACTAAGGCCAATAGATAGAACACTTCATAGACCCTTATGTAGTAAACTTTTGTCTTTTTCATTCAGTAACTACCAGTTTCCCGTGGTTTCACTCACGTCCCTATCTATACTAATATTATAAAGCTGAAGAGTTTGTTTGTTCGTTTGTATGTTTGTTTGAACGCGCTAATCTCAGGAACTACTAGTCCGATTTTAAAAATTCTTTCAGTGTTAGATAGCCCATTTATCGAGGAAGGTTATAGGCTACTTTTTATCCGGGTGCGCGCAGTAGTTCCCACGGAAGAGCGGGTGAAACCGCTGGCGGAAGTTAGTAAAATATACGTAGTAAAGTTAAAAAGTCATTTATACAAAATAGGCTGAAAATCAGCACTTTTTGAAGGTCAATGTTTACAAAAGACAGCCCGCAAAACGCTCGCCCTTCACCACTTCCTATGCGTTTTGCTGGGAAGAAGAAATGGTGGAACAAACTCCCCAGTAGTCTATGTCATCCGGGAGTATTTCTAGAGCTTCCCAATAGTGAAATAATTTTTCAATTGGTTCACTGATTTTGGAGCAAAGAAATAATTATTTCCTCTTTATAATAGTAAGCACTATATCAAGTACAGATTAAACTAAAATCCAGCAGACCCCGCGGGGCATACCAATGCAATATAATAAGCCATGTTGTAATCACTGAAGAATGTAAGTAATTTAATAGCATTCATTTAATAGAACCTAGACCTTGTTGTGCATACGCATTCGAGAAATGAGGAAAATGTATTAATTGATTGATGTAAAATAATTGATGCCGGATTTCTATAACCTATCGTATCGTAGTTTTGCGATAAGGAATTGAATGATTAAATTTTTGAATATCTATACTAATACTAGTTTCTGCCAGCTTCGCCCGCGCAAAACTTAATATTTTGTTTTGGGCGGGAATTTCCGTGGGAATTTCGAGAAATCCTTTTTAGCATTGCTGCATGCCAAATTTCAGCCCGATCCCTCCAGTGGTTTGGGCTGTGCGTTGATAGATCACTATGTCAGTCAGTCACCTTTGAGTTTTATATATTTAGATAAGTATAGATAATACAGCCTCTCAGACCACGGGTGCGTAACCGCGGGGCGTTTTACTAAATAATAATATATCTACTAATCTACATGCACTGTACCAACGCCGACAGATCAACCTACCCGAATTTGTAAAATTTTACCAATCGAACATTAACCTTCCACTATAGTGATAAGGTTGAAAATCTATTGAAGATATTTGACAGATTGTGGTAGGCTGATATGCTGGTGTACGTACCTACATTTCCGCAATAAGCCGACATGGCGAGAATGTCACAACTCGGACTTGGAGTAGTACTCCGTGATTCCTTATGGCGCAAGATCTAATGGCAGCTGTGTGGCTGAGGACTAAGTATACCAACAAAATAAGCGCCCGATTTACTTACAACTGATTACTTTAACAACTAGCCAAAATACAAACATTATTCGGACAGCAAAAAATAACTTTATTTTCATACAAATATATGAATAACAAATTTATAATTTGCGGTTTCACACGTTTATTGGATGGGGATCCCCTTTATTATTTCTAGCTATCACGGTTAATGAAATACAGCGTGGAGACAGACAGACAGACAACGAAGTTTTAGTAATAGGGTCCCGTTTTACCCTTTGGGTACGGAACCCTAAAAATTTTAACTTGTGATGGAGCGCTCGTAATTTTTATCAGTTATCTTTGTTCATCAAATTAAACCACGGAAGATACAGTCAGAATAAATTAGTTAACTACGGAACAACTAACGTCAATAATAAGGACTTTACCTTAATTTGAATACACGCACAAAATATAAACAAACACGGAAATAATACTTCCGTAGAGAATTACTAATTTAATTAAATATNTTTAACTTGTGATGGAGCGCTCGTAATTTTTATCAGTTATCTTTGTTCATCAAATTAAACCACGGAAGATACAGTCAGAATAAATTAGTTAACTACGGAACAACTAACGTCAATAATAAGGACTTTACCTTAATTTGAATACACGCACAAAATATAAACAAACACGGAAATAATACTTCCGTAGAGAATTACTAATTTAATTAAATATCTATGGTTTATTTTTAATTAATTTATGGTGTAAGATGAGTAGGTATTTGAAGGTTAATAAAACGTGATTTTAAAAGTTCCTAATAAAAAACAATGATTGAGTATACCTATGCTATACGATATACTAGCTTCCGCCAGCGGTTACACATGCATCCAGCAAGAACCAATTCCCGCAACCGGATGAAAGAGCCTAAAG
>NWSH02000004.1:148862-161098 GCA_002382865.2 Heliothis virescens | reverse complement strand
AACCAGTGAGCCGATTTTAATGAAATTTGGTACAGAGATAGAATAGACCCTGAGGAACAACATCACTTTTTATCCGGGTACGGGAAATAGTTCCCTCGGGAAGCGGGCGAGGCCGCTGGCAGAAGCTAGTCTATACTAATATGAAGAGTTTGCTTGTTTGTTTGAACGCGCTAATCTGAGGTACCTACTTGAGTCCGATTTGAAAAATTCTTTCAGTGTTCGATAGCCCATTTATCGAGGAANCCCTGAGGAACAACATCACTTTTTATCCGGGTACGGGAAATAGTTCCCTCGGGAAGCGGGCGAGGCCGCTGGCAGAAGCTAGTCTATACTAATATGAAGAGTTTGCTTGTTTGTTTGAACGCGCTAATCTGAGGTACCTACTTGAGTCCGATTTGAAAAATTCTTTCAGTGTTCGATAGCCCATTTATCGAGGAAACTTTTTATCCGGGTGCGTCGAGTAGTTCCCACGGGACGCGGGTGAAACCGCTGGCAGAAGCTATTTTATAATATTAAGTAAGGATGGCATGGGTCGCCAGTTTCTCTGAAAAAAAGCATGATAGTCTGATATTGGACCCTTGTCCAAAGAACTTATATTTTGCCTAGACATAATCTAGGCTAGATTGAGTCTAGATTTACGGTCTGCCTACATAGTCATTACGTAACGGTGTTTAGATTAAACTAAATAATGGATATTGATATAGGTTTGTTTCATGGTCGTTGATATAAAGGTGTAAAAGTTAAAATCTAACTTAAATTAAGTAAGTTAATTGAGGTTAATCGTATTTTAAATCATATATCTATACTAATATTATAAAGCTGAAGAGTTTGTTTGTTTGATTGCTTGGTTGATCGCGCTAATCTCAGGAACTTATGGTCCGATTTGAAAAATTCTTGCAGTGTTAGACAGCCCATTTATCAAGGAAGGCTATAAATTACTTTTTACCCGGGTACACGGAGTAATTACCCTGGGATGCGGGTGAAAGCGCTAGCTCCCAAAAAACACATACTTCTGAAGAAAAGGAAACCTAATTCTGGGCCTGAAAACCATTTTTGGCGTTACACGAATGAAACTTGTACCAAAATAATCGTCTATTTTTCGTAATTAAGCTATTTAAAACTTATTCTTATTAGCAATGGCCAAGTGTTGAAAATAATCAGATTTCTGTACATAAAATTCTAGGCCACGAAACCATAGCCCGCTTTTAAACGCGGCAACGCCATCTAGTTATACAAAAGACAACACATACCGGGAACATTGAACACAAACTTAACCTAAAATATAACTTTGTCTGATTTTACCAATTTGGCCATTGCTGGGAGACGTGATACTCAAGCTCTTAAAACCTTACTAAATACTATAACTTATGGCCAAATTCCATCCCTGTAACGCCAGGCCCAAGTTTGTATGGATTTTAAGTTTCTTCTTTGTTTTCTTTTAAACCAAGTTACTGTTTTGGGAGAGACGTAATATTCGTATATAACAACTGACTTAAACTAGAATGTAATTAGAAATAAAAAACCGGCCAAGTGCGAGTTGGACTCGCGCACGAAGGGTTCCGTACCATTATCTATGAAAAAAGTACAATAGGAATGGTCAAGTGTGAGTTACTTAAGTTGCACATTATTTCTAATAGATGGCGCCACTAGTATACAATTTTGCAATTAATTAATATAAATCAACAGCCTTAATAATTATTTTTTCAAACTTTTTAGTATTTGTTGTTATAGTGGCAACAGATATACATCATTTGTGAAAATTTCAGCATTCTAGCTATCACGGTTAATGAGATACAGCCTGGAGACAGACAGACAGACAGACAAACAGACAGACAACGAAGTCTTAGTAATAGGGTTCCGTTTTACCCTTTGGGTACGGAACCCTAAAAACTACATTCCAAAGTTTGAGGTCACAAATCATTTTGAAAGTGTTTAATTTGGCATTGCAATACAAAGCTAAACGCATTATATATTCGCAATAGTTTAATGTGAAAATAATTATTTAAATTTAATTTAATTTTAACTATGAGTAAGTAGGTAGCCCACAAAAACATTTGGTTTGCAGATTAGAATTATGTAATGCAATTATTGCATCAGAATTTTAAATATTTTTGTTGGTCAAAAGTAATTTTATAATAATTTTGCAGCTTTTTCGTTTTAGCCTGCAATCTTATCGAAAAACACGTAAGGCCCATTTTCTTTCTTTTAAGAAGAAAACTGTCGTTTATGTATAGATAAAAAAGTCATTTTTTCAAAGTAGGCTGAAAATCTGGTATGGTGTTACGCGAATGGATCGAGTGAGGAATGAGTATATAAGAGGAAGTTTGAAAGTGGCACCGGTAACCGAAAAATTATGCGGAAACCGGCTGGCATGGTATGGGCATGTGATGCAGAGAAGTGAGGATCATGTTGTGAGGAAGGGTTTTGAGCATGAATGTAGATGGATATTGCGGAAGGGGACGACCAAAGAAACGATGGATCGATTGCATGAAAGTCGATATGGCTAGGAAGAATGTTACTTGTGAGATGACGGCAAATAGAAGAGAATGGAAGAAGAAAACATGCTGCGTCGGCCACAAATAAATTGGGATAAGGGCAGGAAGAAGAAGAGGCTGAAAATCAGCACCTTTTGAAGGTCCATTTTACAAAAGACAACCCCCAAAACGCCCTTCCTTCACCACTTCCTATGTGTTTTTGCTGGGAAGAAGAAATGGTGGAACAAACTCCTCAGTTGTCGATGAAGTTAGATCTTAGAATAACAAAGTTATTTGGCTAAAGCCCAACTTCACAAACAACAGAAATAGTTTACCTTAAAAATAGAACGTGAAAATTCATAGCAAAACAGTAGTTTTAAGAAAAAACTGACGTGTATATTGTCGGTGAACTTCGACCTTAGTCATATAACTTTGCCATCCTAAGGTTCAAGTTCAGCGACAACATGACCGTCAGATTTCTTAATACTCGGAAATTTTCTTTTTAAGCACAAACAATATTTTTTTTAAGAAAACTCGCGTTTTTCCTGTCGAGAAAATTAACAGGAAATTTAACCACGTCACGATAAACCGACGTCATAACTACCGGATAATGTAACATAATAACGTATAAACAATGTAACACCTTGACATTTTACGTACATAACAGGTTTTCACGCATGTCCATTACGCATGCGTACTGATCGAACAGCTGACTGATATCACGTTTGTACAGACGACAGCAGGTCAACGTATACGAAACATCCCTAAACGACGGGATCCCCTAAAAGGGTTTGGGAGACCGTTGTACACGTTGTACACCGTTGTTCGTTTTCACCAACCGTAACGGGAATGTCGGTGACATAACATGTTATTTAGGGGCTGGGTAAGGGTAGCTTTTAGTAGATACTGTCGTTTATACTGTCGGTAAACTTGGGCCTAGTTATACAAGTTAGACAAATATTCGTCGCTTCGACCTAAGAGCCTAGCCAAATATTCCGTATTCGGCTGAATAACTATTCGTGACATATCTTTTCTACAGTTCTTTGGTTGCTCCAATCTCTAGGTAACCATTTCTTATAATAAAACCAGTACGTGGTACAATATCCAAGTTTAGTAAAGCAAGCGAGCGGCCGTGTCAGTTCACTTGACTGGCCGGCTAGTCAGGTGACGATAGTTGTCACCTGATCGTAGCCGAGACCAGGGATGGGGGAATGTCGATAGGAAAATTGTCGACATCGAAAAGATGTGATGTACTAAAAAAGATATCTTCGATTAATTCCCAAATTCTTCTATGAATATATCATGTAGATTTATGGTGGTATTGTGAAAATTCTTAAGTATTTTTGCTATTTGTAATTATAGGCTAAAAACTAGCAAAAAAGAAAGTCATAAATGTAAACGAGTACTTTCTATAAAAAAAAGCTATATGTAAAGATTTTCTGATTAATTTAATTAATCATTGACTATCTACGGATGCGCCGAAGAGAGTGAAGTTTGACATAATTTATATGGAGCTAATGTCAAAATTCAATCTCTAATCGCAAATACAGACAACAGATAGAAAGGTTATAGAAACCTATCGTTAATGCATTGGTAACATCAGTTAAGATTATTTAAACCGCAATACCTACAAAAATGCTTAAAAAAAGCAGAAAACATCGTTATTCACGCCACTCTTAAAGTATGTAATAAATTTCGCATCCCTACGCTCCAGTACCGGACCTTGCACTTTAAGAAAGTAGTCGACACCTACGCGATACCCACTCGAATGTACAGGTGACATTGTCCGACATTATTACTTTAATTAAATGCCAGTTTCCATATGTAGATTATATAATAATATAGATCTGACTTCTGTCCGTAAATTCTTTTGGCTTGTATTCAAGTAAACAAGGTTTTTAGGTATCATTACTTTGAATTCAACGCCTTTCCTTTGGGTTGAGAAATAATCAGATTATATTATCTATCATACATTATATTATCATATATTATAAAGGCGAAAGTTTGCGAGCATGTGTGTATGTTTGTTACTACATCACCATCAAACGACTGAAGGGATTCTAATGAAACTCAGCAATAATATAGCTTATATATCAGAATAACTTTTTGTAGGCTAGGCTTTAGTAGGTAGATCAGACATGGTCAATATTTACCTATATGTTCTGAGGAAGTCGCTTTGAAAAAAAACCGCAACATTTCCCTAAAATCCCTTCCCAAGGTCAAATACAATGTAGTATATAAAATATCAAGTGTACTTTGACATTTAATACCTTACATAGGGACAGTGACATTAATATGTATGTAGTTCACGACATATGATATTTATGAGACCAACAATTATCTTAAAGTGCATGGTTGTGTCTGGCGGTCAAAATTGTTGACTAAAAACCGACCAAGAGCAAGGCCGACTCAAGCACGAAGGGTTCCGTACAAAAAATTACGCTTGTTGTACGAGAGCATCTTAAAATTCTTATTTTATTTCTTGTTTTTAGTGTTTGTTGTCAAAGTGGCAACAGAAATACATCATCTCTGAAAATGACAGCTTTCTAGCTATCATTGTTCAAGAGATACAGGCGAAAGAAAGACGGGTCTTAAAGTCTAAAGTCTTAGTAATAGGGTCTTGTTTTACCCTTTGGGTACGGAACCCTAAAAATGGACTTGGATTACACTAGGAAGTGATAAACCGGTTTATTATGAAATATGAACCATGGTTTACGACGTTTTTGAGATGTTAAATCACAATCTCTTGTTTAATATTAAGGCTCAAGGGATAAATGAAATAATTTGGTGTTCTTATCGAGTTAGTTGCAGGTTTAAGCGAGTGCGAGTCACCTGACAAGCCCTAGTGTCGGAGTTTTCTCAAATCCCGACGGCCTCTGACGTGGAATTGTAACAACCACTGCTACTGAGTAGCATTCGGGGACGCCGGCTTTAAGTGCCCTACCCAGGCACGGGGGTGTAACACCACCCACTTCCAGACTCCGGGCTGCTTAGTGAAAGTTTCTAAAACGCAGAAAGCGTTTAGTCCCTAGGAATCGAACCTAATGAAAAAGAAACACTTCCCAAAAAGGGGGAGATTCTCAATTCAGATGCTTTGTTTTTGTCACTCGATTTCTCGAAGACGCCGGGACCGATTTGAAAAATTCTTTCTTTATATGAAAGGGACCATTGTTACTAGGTCTGGATCTGGTGGTGGAATCCCTGAGAAATCGAGGACAATTCTTGAAAATTGTAGACAAGCACCGTACAGATAGACTTGTATTGCTGAGGAGTTTGTTCCACCATTTCTTCTTCCCAGCAAAAACATATAGGAAGTGGTGAAGGACGGGCGTTTTGGGGGCTGTCTTTTGTAAAACAATTACCTTCAAAAAGCTAAAAAAACCGGCCAAGTGCGAGTTGGACTCGCGCACGAAGGGTTCCGTACCATTATCTATAAACAAGTACAATGTGAATGGTCAAGTGTGAGTTACTTAAGTTGCACATTATTTCTAATAGATGGCGCTACTAGTATACAATTTTACAATTAATTAATATAAATTAACAGCCTTAATAATTATTTTTTTAACATTTTTAATATTTGCTGTTATAGCGGCAACGGATATACATAATTTGTGAAAATTTCAGCATTCTATCTATCACGGCTAATGAGATACAGCCTGGAGAAAGACAGACAGACAACGAAGTCTTAGTAATAGGGTTCCTTTTTACCCTTTGGGTACGGAACCCTAAAAATTACTTTTAATATTTTTGTCATCAGGTGAAAATATGATATTCGAATGTATACCGGGTCATCCTTACACAATTTCATTTACAAAAATCAAATTCCTTAACAAATTACACCGATTGTAAAATTTTCAACGCTCCATCGCAAGTGATGTACTCGATGTATCGATACACAAAGGTTATTCGTAATCGATTCGCGTCGAGATAATCGAGACCTACGTAATTGCATGGGAACTAGCCTTACAAGGCTCTTTTAATACTAAAATTACTAGATTTTGAAAGGAATAATCGTTGGTTATATCGATTTTATTGTTCGACTATAGATGTATGAATGAGACTGTGGTAAGTGAATCGAATGATGACGAATCGATCGAGTTACGATTATGAAATGTGTTTTTTTAAAAGTCGATATTTCAAGATAAACTAGCTTCTGAGCGCGATTTCACTCGTGTCTTGAAGGAATTACTTTCTGTGTACGGATAAAAAGTGACCAATATTTAAGTTTGTTAAATAAACTATGTTACTGTCAAATTTCATCAAATTCATCAAGTAGTTTTTGAATTTATTTCGAACAAACAGACAGAAATTGCGTAGGAATTTCGTTTGATACGTATGTAAGTGATATTGCAATAAATGTGATATTAAATGTTTTGACATCTTAAGTAGCTAATGCAACATTTTCTCATATTTATTCTAAACGAGTGACATTCCCAAAATTAGTTCACAATGCAAGGCAGTGTAAAGGCAAGATTCCACCGGTGTGCAGCACTGTGACGCACACAAATGTATCTCCTGGTCTACTCGCTCTAGCAAACAGTAACACATTGCGTGTGAACAATTCTTAAAAGTCCTAGAAGCTGTAACCGAACACATGCTAGCTGTGGACTCGCGCGTACGTATACAAGTTTGTTCGCGCACATTTGTTCGCGAGCAATTTGGTGGAATCTCGCTATTCTTTAGAAATATGTAGAGACGCCATCAAATCCTACCCTAATCTGTCTAATTTCTTCAATAGATTTTCAACCTTATCACAATAGTGGAAGGTTAATTTTCGATTGGTAAAGTTGACAGATTCATGTAGGTTGACCTGCTGTCTGCACTTCCCAGATGAGAACAAGATTGCTAAAGCTGATAATTATTTTAATTTACCTAGATGAAATAGTGTTTGTATGTGAATTGGGACGCGGCATTCTCATGACTTATAATAAGTGATCAATGATGTGCCCATACATGGTTTTATCTGTGTCATCACCTGCCTAGTTTTTTTATTAACTAGGGAAAAATGCTCGTGTCTAAGTAACAGCCGCACGGGTCAATCGATTATAGGTTGGCGCAGTCCGTCCAAGGATGGGTGACCATCTTGTCATGACGAGTTCCTCCGTGTTTCGGAAGGCACGTTAAATTGATGGGTCCCGGCTGTCATTTGAACATCTTTGGCAGTCGTTACGAGTAGAACCCAGTATGTCTGGACGTTCAGTTTCACCAAGAGGTATTTGGTGGGCTTCGGGGCTGTTTGAATAAGTCACCGCGGCCCTGATACACAAAGGGCTCAAGAAGACACCAAGAAACGTGGTGGCTCTAGCTCAGTAAGAGTGATAGGCTCACGCTGCGCACACAATAAGGAGTCATTTGATGATTTCCACAAAACAAGGGGTATCAGGCTGCTCGGGTAACTGGGTTGTGGAGGTCAGACAGGCAGTCGCTCCATGTAAAACACTGGTTCTCAGCTGCACCCGGTAAGACTGGAAGCCGACCCCGACGTAGTTGGGAAAAGGCTTGGCAGATGACGATAAAGGCAGGCGCTCCATGTGACACACTGGTCCTCAGCCCAGTCAGAGGTCCGTTTAGACTGAAAGCCGACCCCAAAAATAGTGGGAAAAGGCAGCCAAATAAAATACTCGAAAATTCTTCACACGGAGACTATTATTTCAAAGAAGTATCCATATTTAGAAGATAAGAGATCGTAATCGTTATTTTACTACATACTTATGTCGTTAATATGGTAGACTGTTGAGAAACAAAACTGCTGTCTGAACAAAGTTTAAAAAGAGTACAGTTTGTGCCTACTAACTTTACATTTAAGTTAGGCTGGCGTTACGCGAATGGATCGAGTGAGGAATCTATACTAATATATAAAGCTGAAGAGTTTGTTTGTTTGAACGCGCTAATCTCAGGAACTACTGGTCCGATTTGAAAAATTCTTTCAGTGTTAGATAACCCATTTATCGAGGAAGGCTATAGGCTACTTTTATCCGGGTGCGCCGAGTAGTTCCCACGGGACGCGGGTGAAACCGCTGGCAGAAGCTAGTCAAAGATATTTATTACTTTCAAAGATGAAACAATAAAATTTAGTACTATTAAAGTATAATAATAGGAGTTCTACAAAAAAGGCGGTAGTTTCGTCACAGTTCTAGAACGACTAGACATGAAGTAGTTAATAGGAGCGCTTGCGCACCGGAGTATTGCATCACTCGAACTTGCACTTGATTTGAAGGTGGTGTAGGGTTGCCACGATTAAAAAATAATTATAGCATAGCTGAAGAGTTTGTTTGAACGCGCTTACCTCCGGAATTGATCCGATCGGAATTGACGACCTCGTTGGCGCAATGGTTACCATGCCGGACTGCCGACCTGATGGTCCCGGGTTCGATTCCCGGAACGGTCAACGTTTGTGTGATGAGCATGTTTGTTGGCTGTGGTCTGGGTGTTATAATATGTATCTATTTATAAAAATATATACATAATTATATGTAGTTTATCAGTTGCGTTAGCACCCATAACACAAGCTAATTAATAGCTTACCATGGGGCTAACCGACCGTGTGTAAAAAGGTGTCCCGATATTATCGAGGAAAGCTACAGGCTACATTTTATTGGGAGTAGTGAAACGACTGGCGGAATCCAGTTATTATAATAAGAAATTAATTGTTTTTAAGCTGACAAAGGCATTATGAGAGAAAAACATAATATAAAAAATAATATGACCCCTATTTACGGCCGTTCCCAATAACCTATCTAACTCTGGATTTGCTTACCAGAGATAGGAATTTGACATTATTTGTATGGGGCTAATGTCAAAATTCTATCACTAGTAAGCAAATCCAGAGATAGACACAATATTGATTTCCGCAGTTAATCTACCTTCATGCTAATGAGTCCTTTATAGATTTACCTTGTCATGAACTGAAATATTTGGACAAATTACGAGTATTTAAGTAATGATGTTTACTTAAATACTCGTAATTTGTCTCGTAGTTAGCCATGTGATTTTTAGTTGCAAAATAGTGAGAATACCAGTTTGGGTGCAAGTCGGTCAAAAACGTGACATGATGATGTGTCCCTACACTACACGGTTAAGTTAATCGAGTTTGTCGTAGGACCTGAATATAACAATGGACATTTCGTAATATGTACTAGCCTACCAATTGTATGGTTGTTAAAAACCTGCTTTATGTGAGCATACTTTTCGAAAGAGTGCATTTGTGTAGATATCAAAATCAGCCTCAAGGCGGACTGGATTACCTCTCGCGCCCAGCCCTGGTTCAAGCCATGGTGCGGGGCGAGAGGGAATGGGATGCCGTCGCCTCCTTCTGCGAAGCAGTTATGCTAGAGAAGGAGGCGGCGGAGCGGCTGCGAGTCCGCACCGGCCATCCCGGCCGTTGCCGTGGACCTGGTAGACACCACGGGCGTCGGGTGTCGAGAGATGACTCCCGGCCACCGTAGGCGTGGGTCTGTGGGCGGTGAGNGAGGTGTGTCCTGCCTGGGATGGGCACCGCCGTGTCCTCGTAGCGGCAATTGGCGGCGGCGACCTCTCGCGCCCAGCCCTGGTTCAAGCCATGGTGCGGGGCGAGAGGGAATGGGATGCCGTCGCCTCCTTCTGCGAAGCAGTTATGCTAGAGAAGGAGGCGGCGGAGCGGCTGCGAGTCCGCACCGGCCATCCCGGCCGTTGCCGTGGACCTGGTAGACACCACGGGCGTCGGGTGTCGAGAGATGACTCCCGGCCACCGTAGGCGTGGGTCTGTGGGCGGTGAGTTTCGGGTGGCTCATCGTCCTTCCGTCTTCTAAGAGACGACAGACCCGTGTCGGCGGCGCGCGTTGTTCCAAGCGCTCCTCAGAGAGTGTCAGCAAACCTCTGCGGGGCCCACTAGGGCCAGAGCCCGTCGGGGCTGCGGGTTGTTCGAAAGAGTTACCGCGGTCCTGGCACACAAAGGGCTCCCGAAGGAACACGGTGGGTTTTAGTCAGTAAAAGTCTGACACTCCCTTCCGCTGTCACCCAGAGCGGGAGGGGTCATACTGATGACTTCCCATCGATATAAAAAAAAAAGAAAAGGCGGACTGGATTCTGACTTATTGGCAATGGGATGAAGCACTACAGAAATAGGGAACGACTGTCTATCTGATCTCAACCCAGTTACCCCGACAACCTGATACTCCTTAGTAAGACTGGTTTCTGGCTTATACTATCTGTAAAGACCCAAAAGTAAAATGAGATACCAACCAAAAAAAAATTCGAAAGTCCATATTTAATTCGCATATTTTTCTTGTACTTAAGTCGGTTATGAAGAATTGTGAAGGTTTAATATTTACATTTTTGTGGCAGCCCTACCAAGCAGACTACTGCCATTTATGACGCAATGACCAACCCACTTGGTAAGTTTCTGATAGCCTTTTAAATCGTCATTGTCTTTGTGAGCACGCATTAATATCTTTATATGGCAATGAGAACTATTTCTTATAAATGTATTTTTATTTGTCTCAAGATATGTTGAGATTTGAGCGTGACTGCGGAATATGGTGGGAGTATGATAGGTTGGTCTCTAGATTTGTGACAAAGAACACTTGAAACTAGCTTCTGCCAGCGGCTTCGCCCACTTCCCGAGGGAACTATTTCCCGTACCCGGATGAAATGCTGTAGACTATGTCCTTACTCAGCTTTCACGCCGAAATTACTGAACCTATTTAAATGAGGTACTATCGCGGCCACTTAAATGAACCATATTACCGTTTTATAACAGGTGAACTACTACCTCAACTACTAGTTAAGCTAGTATTCTACAAGGATTCACTTGAAGAAGCATTGCAGGATATGAGCGCAAACTTTTGCGAGTGGTCAGGCAGAAAAGACTCCGATGGTAGAATCAACAGCAGGTCAACGTATACGAATCTGTCAAATTTTACCAATCAAACATTACCCTACCTCTAAAATCTATTGCAGAAATTTAACAGATTGTGGTAACTTGATGTGCTGTTGTCTGCACATAGAAAGTCTAGAACCTAAGAAAGGATAAAGGCTATAGCTTCCCAGGTACGTGGGTGAAACCGGCGGGAACAGCCAGTATACGTGGTTAATGTCAAATATTGATGATATTTGAAGATAACATGCGATGACCAAGACATTTCGAACTGTAATTTGCTTTTAAAAGCTTGATCTGATTAGATCGACGTAATTGTGGGTAGTCAGAGAAACGATAAGATCAAACTTTGGTTTATTGTCTAGATCTAGATAGAATCTAATTAGCCGACTTTAAAATAAAACAAGGTTAGGCATAGGTAATTTACAGTTAAGGAGCAATTGTCACGCCGGGCCGGTTGGGTTGTTCGCGCGAGGTATCTCGGCCAGGTACACGAAGGGCTCAAGAAGGAACACGGTGGGTTTTAGTCAGTAACTCCCTCAAGCTGTACCCACGGTAGGAGAGCCTGACCTTAACCTAGTTACATGGATCATTTGGTTCCACCTTGGTAAGACTGGTTGTCAGACTATCTGGCTTTTGACTACCCGTAACGACTGCCAAAGATGTTCAAATGACAATCCGAACGGAAGAACTCGTTATGAGGTAGATGGTCACCCATCCAAGGACCGACCATGCCAAGCGCTGCTTAACCTGTGATCGGTTGACCCGTAGTCGACCTTTCGCTAAGTAATAGTACCTAGTTAGCCACGAGCCACTCTTACAGCCGGCTTAGTTTTTAAACCCCCTATTATCTTTCAAAAATCCTTTCACTTTTCGCATTTATTAATCCGCTGACGTGCACAAAACAT
>NWSH02000004.1:127559-137882 GCA_002382865.2 Heliothis virescens | reverse complement strand
AATTTTTTTTTTAACTTTTTTTGGCAATAAAACATGAATATTACAAAAATAATCAATTTTCATTAAAATATATGATTAAAGTTCAGAATGCAAGTATAAAATAATTTTGACCGCCTAAATCCTTTAAATCGACCTATGTGCGATCGGGCTTATTGTGGTTTTAAAATGTTTGTACAGATCGAGGAAAGGTTTAAACGGTGAGAACATATGATTATAAAAAAAAAATTAAAGGTAAGTGATATGCTCAGCTAGTAGTTTATAATTGTGGTGGTACTTCTGAAGTTTTTTACATAGTGTTCTGACCTAGTCAGAAACAATAGATGTTAGACTTCATAATGTAATTTGTGAACTAGTTTTATTAGCTGAGAAGCGAAACTGAGAACAATATCCATGTTTTATCTGAAGAACAGTTAATTGGGATGTTAAGATAAAAGATATATAGAGCTTAGGTATTACTTGATACAATTTCAGACCAGACTATTTTAAAGTCCAGTTTGATAAGTGGCAGATAAGTTCTAGATAGCTCTCTGATAGTTAATGCCGTAAATAACAATAAAAAATAAAAAAAAAAACTATGGCTTTATCTGTCAGATAACTATCTAGAACTTTATCATATAACATTAAGTATTTTAGTTTTGTCGTAATAATCTTTTGGTTTACTTAAATGTTTTACTGGTAAAGTAAACTCAGAAAATAAATGTTCTTTTACAATGTCATCTTGGTTTTATGGTTCCGTAGTTAAAGGGTAATAAGACTTCGCCTGCTAAGACTTCGCTTTCCGTCCGTTTATCACGTAGTATTTCATGAACCGTGATAGTTAGTCAGTGGGAACTTTGAGTATATCTATAATTGTTGCAACAAGTAGGTACTGAAAATATTTTAGGAGGCTCCCATAACACAAACGTCTTACAGATAATGGCACGGGTCCGACTCGCACTTGGCAAGTTTTTTGTCTTAGACTAATTAGATGTTGCTATTCAAGCAATCAAGTAAAACTGCAATGCAAAGACATACAAACTGACTTTGCACAACCCAGACATCGAACTCACTACTTTAATAGCACAGACACAATATTATTGCGACGGTATATAATTAATTTTAAAACAGTGAATACGACATGCACAAGATATAATTACTTTGAAATTAATTAGATGGAATGATCCAGATAATATGTCGTGTATAATTATGACGCTAGTTTTATTTGGTGACTTTGCTCGTTTTCTTTAGAGGTATAAAATAGGACCTTATTCATCATCATCTTCCTGGCCTGTTCCCAATTTTATTTGGGGTCGGCGCAATATGTTTTCTGCTTCCATTTCTCCCTGTCACTCGTCATACTGACATTCACTTCCTTCTTACTCATGTTATCTCTCACGCAATCCATCCATCTTTTCTTTGGTGTTCCTCTCCCTCTCACTCCCTCTACATTCATACTTAACACCCTTTTTGTTACATGTGTTTCATCCCTCCTCATTACATGCCCATACCATGTCAACCACTTACCTCTCATCTTTTCAGTAATTGGTGCTACTTTCAGACTTCCTCTAATATACTCTTTCTTCACTTTGTTTTCCATTCTTCATTCCATTCAATGTAGGACCATCTGTCCGTCCATCAGTCATCAGGCTGTATCTTATAAACCTAGACAGCTAAAATTGCTACAGATGCTGTATTTTTGCTGTCGCTTTAATAAAAATACAAAAACCGTAGTAAAATAAGTATTTCAAGAACAGATGTGATTTTTTTCTACGGAACCCTTCGTGTACTAATCCGACTCGCACTTAGCCGTTTTGTAAAACGGTAGATTTGTCTCGGTTTGAAGCTGTTTAAGTTTAAAAAAAAAGAGAAGTATTTTTTATTATGCCTACGCAAATGCTTGTGCACTATAATAGGTATGTCCTGCGCAGCTGACTGATCTCCTTGTATGAGAACAGCCGCCGTGGCCGACAATCAGTCTGGACGCCATTATAAGTTAACTTTACTGAATGTACAGACGACAGCAGGTTAACGTAAACGAATCTGTCAAATACCAGTCAAACATTAACCTACCTTCATTGTGATAAGATTGAAAATCGTTTGCAGAAATTTGACAGATTGTGGTAACTTGATGTGCTGTCGTCTGTGCATAGTTTGTCGTGAGCTCGATATTTACATGATGAGGAACACGCAATATCGCACTAATTATGACCACATACATAAAGCTGTAATATTGATTGATTTAAGTAAAAACTTATTCAAACTTTTTGTTGGAAATCTTCGTAAAAACTTTCCAATATTAAGACGATGTAGCAAGATGGTTTCTGTCATCATATGTCTAGCCTTTTCCCAACTATGTTTTGGTCTGCTTCCAGTCTAATCAGATGCAGCTGACTACCAGTGTGCCACATGGAGCGACTGCCTATCTGAAATCCTCAACCCAGTAACCCGGGCCATCCGATACCCCTTACTAAGACTGGTTGTCAGACTTTCTGGCTTCTGACTACCCGTAACGACTGACAAAGATGTTTAAATGACAGCCGGGACCAATTTTGCCTTCCGAAACACGGTATAACTCGTCGTGACAAGATGGTCACTCATCAAGAGACCAACCTTATGATCGATCGAACCGCGCGGCTTTGACTAACGGCTGTTCCCGATATTCCATCTATCTATTTTCTAGAGATAGAATTTTGACATTAACCCCATACAAGTAATGTAACTGCCTCGTTAGTCTAGTGGTAGCATAGCCGACTGCTGTGCACGAGGTCTTGGGTTCGATTCCCGGGACGGGCCGAAACCGCTTTGTGGGTTTTAGAAACTTTCACAAAGCAGCCTGGAGTTTGGAGTTGGTGATTGATTCACCCTTGCATCGGAGAGCAGAGAGCACGTTAATGCCGGCCTGCGCCTAATTTCTCTCCGGTCGTGTCAGATTGCCATCCCATCGGGTTATGAGAGTGAGGGAATAGGGAGTGCACCTGTGTCTGCGCAAATGCTTGTGCACTATAATATGTCCTGCGCAGCTGGCTGATCTCCTTATATGAGAACAGCCGCCGTGGCCGATAATCGGCTAGTAGCTATGGAGCTATTACATGTAAAATCCCTATCTCTGGTAAGAAATCAAACAGACAGATCGGTTATTGGAACGCCCGTAGCAATGGAGCTCTTACGGGAGCTCTATAAAGTGTATATTTAAGACTCATTGCTAACATCCGAGGCTGCGCTCGCATTTATTCTCAATCAAAGTTCACGATAGACTCCGCTCTCTTCTATAGCAGGGTGGTTCATTTAGATATGTATATTTTTCGTCTTTATTTGTTAAAATTTTATGAAAATGCTGTTTAATTAGTCACAGGGTTGCAAGTGCGACTGCTCTGCACTGCTCCCGGGTTCAATTCCTGGATTGGGCCGAAATCACTTTGTGTTTTAAAGAATCTTTCACGAAGTACTTCTAGAGTTTTGAAAGATGTGTAACACCCCGAGCCTGGTAGGGCAACGTAAAGCCGACGTCCCCGAGCGCTACTCAGTAGCATCCTTACAATTCCACGTCAGAGGCCGTCAGGGCAATTTGAGAAAACTCTGACACTAGGGCTTGTTAGATGATTAAACCTCGATTAAGAAGATCAGACAGTTGCAAAAGCAAAATAAAGACAAATATATTTGCAAATAAGGGTACAATACAGGCACAGTTTAAATATAGAACAGTTGGGAAGCTACTATATAATCAAAGGGAAAGCTACCTACCTAAGTTGGTAACCGTCACACTCACACACGCACGCGCATTGACGAGGCATTTTAGTGTCACATTTACAGTCACCTTTACCAGTGCTGTCAGTACTAAATGTTGCGGTGCTGTCGCGTTTAATGCGCGTAGTGTGTGTGAGTGTTACGTTACGAACGTTAGTAGGTAGCTTCACAACAGTTCTATATTTAAACTGTGATACAGTGATACATACCAAAAGAACCGATTTTAAACAGCCTGTATATCAGAACTAGAACTTAGCTTAACAAAAGGTTACGTAAACCTACGCGGTTTTAGGTTTAAGTGTAAAGTTACGTAGTGAGACTTGAGACCTATAAGTGGATTATATTCGTTATTTAAACTCGTATTGAATAGACCTTCGATCATTTAGGACTTGAGGGCTTTCACAGTTTCAGGTGAAGTTTAACACAACTATCGGAGAGACAATGCCATGGAAATGCTTTTATTTTTTCGTACTTTTCTAAGGCTTTCTTATCTTTCAGATATCTTATATTGTTAGGTGTCCGTCCTCCTTGCGCCCAACCTGCACCGGCCAGGCTGGCGAGAAACAGATTTGAAGTGTGAAACATACAGACGTTGGGTTGTCATAAGGAGTCAAGACCATAATTAATGAATTGCGTTGTATTTTTATAATTTAACGTTGCTTTTGCTAAATGATTTGTAAAGAAATAAAACTTGTAAGGTCAAATTTCACATACGTGTGTTTTTCATATTTAATGCACCACTTCTAATCTGACATTCGAAGAATTATAGTATCTAAATCTTTACCTAGAAGCTGTTGAAACTCACCGTTAAAGTTATAGATACCTGACAAACAATGCCATAGATTAATGACCAAATTAAAAACTTTCTTATGATTTTATCTATGAGAACGTTATCAGGAAGCTATAACGAGCCCTTGGCCTAAGAATCGCTTGGAAGTTTGCATTTTTTGGCGTATTACGTACCTAATGCATTTTACGTTATGGGCGCCCAGACGAAACATATTTTTTTTCTAGTGATTTCAATCTGGTCAAAATTTTTAAAAAATCTATTACAAAGCTTGCGCAAGGCGTGTTAAAGTTTGAAGTATGCGGTACACTGAGTAACATGACATTGAGCTACTAATCTATACTTATTTTAATAAAGAGGAAATTGTTTGTTCGTTTGTACCCCAGATGCACCGAAAACACTGAACTGATTTGAAAAATTCTTTCACTGTTTTAAAGCTACATTATCCCTGTGTAACATAGGCTATATTTTTCCGGGTAGCGGGCAGTTTGTTTTTACAGGATACGAGTGAAACCAGGGAAACAGCTAGTCATAATATAAAACCTTTTTGTTCTCTGTAGTCGCTTAAAAATAGCATGGGTCTGATCGAATTGGTCGAAGCCATCTATGGACAAACCACAAACAATCAAGAGATCTAACAACACTTTCATTATTTTAAATTGTTACATGTATTCGCAAGAAATCGATTGATTAATCGATTACAAAATCGATTGTAACCTTATTATCGTTTATCATTGTCGAATTGAATGATACAATTAATACTCATAAGTCGATTGCATTGAAATTAAATAGTTTTATCTATGCTATTTACTGGTTATATACGAAAATAAACGTCTGTTGCATGTCTGTCTGTTAACCTTTTTGTAAAGAAGACTAAGTCTGGTAGCCCAGGGATAAAAACACCAGTCACTCAAGTTATGAGTGCATGGATTCAATTCCAGTCAGACTGGGATCAAAGTAATCTACTATCTATATAATATTATAAAGCCGAAGAGTTTGTTTGTTGTGTTAAACGCGCTAATCTCAGGAACTACTGTCCGATTTGAAAATTTTTTCAGTGTTAGATAGCCCATTTATCGAGGAAGGCTATAGGCTATTTTTTATCCGGGTCGCCGAGTAGTTCCACGGCACGCGGGTGAAACCGTTCTGGCAGAAGCTAGTAATATTATAAAGCCGAAGAGTTTGTTTAAACGCGCTAATCTCAGGAACTACTGGTCGATTTGAAATCATTTTTCAGTGTTAGATAGCCCATTTATCGAGAAGGCTTTAGGCTACTTTTTATCCGGTGCGCCGAGTAGTTCCCATAGGACGGCGGGTGAAACCGCTGGCAGAAGCTAGTAAAGTATAAGTGTACTGGGTCACCTCCAGGTCCAGACAAATACAATGTAACTTATGTAAACTTAATAATTGCACTTTCTAATCATATCATGGACACTAAATTACTGAGTAAAAGGTAAAGGTAAAACATTTTGAGGAAACCTGGACTTGAAGGTTTGAAATCACCTGAAGCAAGCGCACGTGGTGATTAACGCTCATTCCTTCTCTGCATGAGAAGAGGCCGCAGCACAACAGTGGCACGATAAAAGGCTGATGATTTTTTTATGTATAAAGATGGATGGAGAAGGAGAGGAAGACCAAAGTTTTAAACTAGCTTCCGCAGCAGTTTCACCCGCTTTCCCGTGGGAACTACTACGCGCACCTAAATAAAAAATAGCCTATAGCCTTCCTCGATAAATGGGCTATCTAACATGTAAGAATTTTTCAAATGGACCAGTAGTTCCTGCGATTAGCGCGTTCCACAAACAGACATACTCTTCAGCTTTTATAACATAAGTGAATGAAGGCTTATCGATTGAGACAAACATAAAACCAATTTAGTATGCAATAGATAAATGTATGTTCAGCACACAAACCAACTTACCTACAGTCTGTGAATTTCTGGCATAGATTTTCAACCTATCATCACTATAGTGGAAGGTTAATGTTCTTTTGGTAAAAGACTCGGGTAGGTTGACCTGCCAACGTCTGAATATTACAAGAGACCATGGTTACGAATTTCGTAAGTAATTATACTTTGGATTATAACATTGTGTGTACAAGGACTTGTTATCGTGTTATGAGGTTAAGTATTTGTTGCTTTGTCGTTCGTGGCTATAGTAATAGACGCAGTGTGTCGATCGGTCTTACGTTAAGCAACGCTTGCTGGATGGTGACCATCTTGTCATGATAATTTTTCTGTTTTTCGGAAGATACGTCAAATGGGGGTTTCACGGCTGCATTTAAACATTTTTGTCAGACGTTACGGGTGGTCAGAAAACCAGTCTCATCAAGTGGTTGTTCAGGTAACTGAGTTGAGGAGTTCAGATAGGCAGTCACTCCATGTGGCACACTGGTACTCTGCTGTTCCAGTTAGCCTGGAAGCCAACCCGACATAGTTGGGAAAAAAAAAATATTTCAGGAAAGCTATAGTTACCCACGTGAACCATGTTGGTAATAAGTCCATGGAATACATCACATAAAAGTATCAAAGATCATTCTATAGGTACGGTACACAAACAACGTTGAAGAGTTTGTTTCTTTAAATGCACAAATCTTTGGAAATACTAGTCCGATTACAAAATTCTTTCAGTGTTAAGATGAGCCCATTTATCGAGGAAACTATAGGCAACTTTTTATCCAGGTACGCAACGCGTTTTACCCATGGGACAAGGGTGAAACCGCTGGCAGAACCTAGTAAAACCATATAAGGTTATTAGTACCTTTATATATATTTATATATCTCAAGCTATGACTTCCCAAGCCAACCGTATGATATTAACCCGACGGAATCGACTAAGAGCAATACTCATGCACATTAAAACGACAGTCAAAACCTACCTTCAACCACCTATACTTAAAGCACAAAATCTCTTTGTTAAAATCGCTCGTATTTTCTAGCAAAGAGAAATGGAAACTTAAGCTCATAGTTTTAAAGTGTAATATTGCAGTGGTTTTTGTTGAGTGCGGTCAGTAGCAAATGATTGCGAGAGTCGTAAGATAGTTGATATATACAAAAGCTTGTACGTCCGACTGTTAGGGCGACTTGATTTAGATGAGAAAAGTAGGACAAAGATATTCTGGAGAACTTAAAATTTCCTGAGAGAGTTGGCTTGAAATGAGAAGATAGTGGAGGAAGAAGCAATTAATTATCTTTGCTTAAGTCTATTATAAAAGTAAAGAGTTTACTCGTTTCAAACGCGTTAATCTCAGAACCACTGAGAACACTCTCAATAGTAAAGTACGAAGGTTAAACTTAAAAAAAAATAACATTACTTAGTTTTCCTGCCTATAGCTATCTTTTTTAAAAGGGCTATTCAACATTTATAAGACTTTTAAAATTGAACCCTTCGTCTTCAGGCCTCTGAGTAAACAAACAACAAAAAACCTCTTTTAATATTAGCACAACATAAAAACACAACGAGTATCTTGGCCACGTGCTCAGACACGATAGATACGGCCTGCTACAGCATATATGATGGCAAGGTGGAGTGTAAGAGACCCGCTGGACGCCGCAGGAAGTCATGGGTTGCGGAACATAACGGAGTGGACGCGGCATCGCCTCTGTCGAGCGACTATTCAATTGGTATGGACAGAGAGGAGTACTAAAGCTGACGCCACCTTCAGGAAATGAAAGAGGCACCAAAGAAGAAAAAGAAAAAACAGCAACATTACCAAAAAATCTTGTCCATTGGACACCTTAACGCTAAGAATCACGACCAAGCCATACCCAAGTTTGCAGCCTCAAAACTTATACACATATAACTACACAAAGTTTGAACATTTTTACAACGAATTCCCACATAATAGACAAGCAACAATGATTAGGTATAATTATTAATACTTTAAATTTCATTGGTTAAGTGCAATGAAAGGTCGGATTACAGTTTAACGTTATACTAATGGTCATCTTGTCTATTGATTCGACCATTCGACCGTCTTTATTGAAGCGCGTTCTTTTTTTGATATCGCAATTTTTTTTAATGTGTTTGCGACATTATATTGTTGAATTTTTGAAAGTAGTTTAGATGAGATTTTTGTGATTTTAGATAAGAGCATTGGAAACGAAATTGTTGAAACAGAACTAGCGTTTTCTAGAACAAGATGTTTTTGAAATTAGTATATTATTTTGATAATTATTTTAATTTCATATATTTTAAACATTCTAAAAAAACATTTAAAACTAAAAGCGTCTAAAGAATTTCTCCCCGTCGCTGTCGACCGGGGTAAGCGTGCCAAAAGGCTGTTGAGCATTGCCACGCTGGATGGCAATGTTAGTTTTGACCAAGGTAATAGCCAGCCCTTTGGTCACGGGTAGCGTCAACCGAGCGCCTAGATAGTTCTTTAAAAATAGGTGTGCATTCGGGACCCACGACCGCGGGTTTCAACCCAAACGGTTCGAAAATATAGTTTCAACAAGGCTTACTATATTTTCGCGTTTGAAGGTCTCCGCAGCCGCAGCGGCAGCAGCAAGCACAACACGCAGAAATTTGCAAGATGGGATGGCGGCAAGAAGTATCGACGCAGGTTGGCGTCCCACACTAATGGCCTACCCATCTTCCAAGGAAATAACGTCATCCGTGCTGGTCTTTACGCATAAGTCGCGTACCAAAGGCCAATTTGGTTCTAGTACGGCTGGTACCCCGACGGCAACAAGAGCACGACGTATGATGTTGCTGATGTTTTAAAAAGAAAATATTTAAATATTTAAAAGGAGGCTCATGGCGTTTTTCTTGCTGGTTTACTTCTCTATAAGACCCTACTCCTTGGCCCATGGCACATAGAATTGACGGTTTCGTGATGAACCTGTCATATTTATTGGTGGCAGTTGACAGTTATTGTTACAGGGGTTTACACGATCAGTCTGGCGTCATTCTGGCATCAGTCTCAGATGACGGAACAAAAACAAGGTACATTTTGAACATCAGTCCGTCAATTAACGCGGTTTCACGAGATTCTCATCATCATTCGGACCAGACTGATGAAATGGACTGACGGCCAGACTGATCGTGTAACCCTGTCTAAGTCAATACAAATAAATTAGTCATCTCTTAAAAAACTGTCAGTTGTCAAATGCGCAAAAGACGCGGTTAGCATTGTAGAAATATCTTTGAAGTGCCCGTGTCTTTTTTTGTTCGTTTGTTTGGTTTCAGTTGACAACCGTCGGTTTTTCAAGGGATAGCAGACTTATTTACTGTTCTGACTGCAGCAACTGTCCAATGCACAAAAAAAACGGGGAGAAGATTGAGCATAACAATAGCAACAAAACTGCTTTTGTTCTAGGTTAAAATCTACAAAAGAAAATAAAACTGCTTTAATCCTACGTATTTTGCAAACGCTATATTCTGAAATAGCTAGTTCGCTGTAGAAATGTCTAGTTTTTTTAATATCAATGGCGAATACCTATCAAATATAATTATTGTAAGTTTGTTGCATTTTAATTTTCTACTAATTTAATAACAGTTTTTCGTAAGCAGAGACTGCGCAAGATTCACTATTTCTTTTATAGGTACAAGGACAGCAGGTTCAACGTAAATACGAAATCTGTCTAATTTTACCAGCCAAACATTAACCTACAATCATTGTGATAAGGTTGAAAATCTATTGGCAGAAATCTGACAGATTGTGGTAACTTGATGTGCTGTTGTCTTTGTACAATAATTTAAGAAAAGAGGTGAAGTTTAATGTTTTGTTGACGTTATATGGGGTATCGCTCCGGTTAGCTGGGCCGGATTTAAAAATTAAATTTTATCAAATGAAAAGCTCCGTTAGAAAAT
>NWSH02000004.1:116097-127534 GCA_002382865.2 Heliothis virescens | reverse complement strand
TCCCATCGGGTTATGAGAGTGAGGGAATAGGGAGTGCACCTGTGTCTGCGCAAATGCTTGTGCACTATAATATGTCCTGCGCAGCTGGCTGATCTCCTTATATGAGAACAGCCGCCGTGGCCGACAATCGGCTAGCTAGGACGCTATTACATGTAAAATCCCTATCTCTGGTAAGCAAATCAACAGACAGATCGGTTATTGGAACGCCCGTAAGCAATGAGCTCTTACGGGAGCTCTATAAAGTGTATATTTAAGACTCATTGCTAACATCCGAGGCTGGCTCGCATTTATCTCAATCAAAGTTCACGATAGACTCACGCTCTCTTCTATACAGGGTGGTTCATTTTAGATATGTATATTTTTCGTCTTTATTTGTTAAAATTTTATGAAAAGTCTGTTTAATAGTCACAGGGGTTGCAAGTGCGACTGCTCTGCACTGCTCCCGGGTTCATTCCTGGATTGGGCCGAAATCACTTTGTGTTTTAGAATCTTTCACGAAGTACTCTAGAGTTTGAAAGATGTGTAACACCCCCGAGCCTGGTAGGGCGCACGTAAAGCCGACGTCCCCGAGCGCTACTCAGTAGCAGTCCTTACAATTCCACGTCAGAGGCCGTCAGGCGAATTTGAGAAAACTCTGACACTAGGGCTTGTTAGATGATTAAACCTCGATAAGAAGATCAGACAGTTGCAAAAGCAAAATAAAGACAAATATATTTGCAAATAAGGGTACAATACAGGCACAGTTTAAATATAGAACAGTTGGGAAGCTACTATATAATCAAAGGGAAGCTACCTACTAACGTTGGTAACCGTCACACTCACACACGCACGCGCATTGACGAGCATTTATGTCCATTTACCAGTCACCTTTACCAGTGCTGTCAGTACTAAATGTTGCGGTGCTGTCGCGTTTATGCGCGTGTGTGTGTGAGTGTTACGTTACGAACGTTAGTAGGTAGCTTCACAACAGTTCTATATTTAAACTGTGATACAGGTGATACATACCAAAGAAACCGATTTAAACAGCCTGTATATCAGAACTAGAACTTAGCTTAACAAAAGGTTACGTAAACCTACCGGTTTTAGGTTTAAGTGTAAAGTTACGTAGTGAGACTTGAGACCTATAAGTGGATTATATTTCGTTATTTAAACTCGTATTGAATAGACCTTCGATCATTTAGGACTTTGAGGGCTTTCACAGGTTTCAGGTGAAGTTTAACACAACTATCGGAGAGACAATGCCATGGAAATGCTTTTATTTTTTCGCTACTTTTCTAAGGCTTTCTTATCTTTCAGATATCTATATTGTTAGGTGTCCGTCCTCCTTGCGCCCAACCTGCACCGGCCAGGCTGGCGAGAACAAGATTATGAAGTGTGAAACATGACAGACGTTGGGGTTGTCATAAGGAGTCAAGACCATAATTAATGAATTGCGTTGTATTTTATAATTTAACGTTGCTTTTGCTAAATCATTTGTAAGAAATAAAACTTGTAAGGTCAAATGTTCACATACGTGTGTTTTTCATATTTAAGCACCACTTCTAATCTGACATCGAAGAATATAGTATCTAAATCTTTACCTAGAAGCTGTGAAACTCACCGTTAAAGTTATAGATACCTGACAAACAATGCCATAGATTAATGACCAAAATTAAAAACATTTCTATGATTTTATCTATGAGAACGTTATCAGGAAGCTATAACGAGCCCTTGGCCTAGAAGTCGCTTGGAAGTTTGCATTTTTGCGTATTACGTACCTAATGCATTTTACGTTATGGCGCGCCCAGACGAAACATATTTTTTTTCTAGTGATTTCAATCTGGTCAAAATTTTTAAAAAATCTATTACAAAGCTTGCGCAAGGCGTGTTAAAGTTTGAAGTATGCGGTACACTGAGTAACATGACATTGAGCTACTAATCTATACTTATTTTAATAAAGAGGAAATTGTTTGTTCGTTTGTACCCCAGATGCACCGAAAACACTGAACTGATTTGAAAAATTCTTTCACTGTTTTAAAGCTACATTATCCCTGTGTAACATAGGCTATATTTTATCCGGGTACGGGCAGTTGTTTTTACAGGATACGAGTGAAACCACGGGAAAACAGCTAGTCATAAATATAAAACCTTTTGTTCTCTGTAGTCGGTTAAAAATAGCATGGGGTCTGATCGAAATTGGTCGAAGCCATCTATGGACAAACCACAAACAATCAAGAGATCTAACAACACTTTCATTATTTTAAATTGTTACATGTATTCGCAAGAATCGATTGATTAATCGATTACAAAATCGATTGTAACCTTATTATCGTTTATCATTGTCGAATTGAATGATACAATTAATACTCATAGTCGATTGCATTGAAATTAAATAGTTTTATCTATGCTATTTACTGGTTATATACGAAAATAAACGTCTGTTTGCATGTCTGTCTGTTAACCTTTTTGTAAAAGAACTAAGTCCTGGTAGCCCAGGGATAAAAACACCAGTCACTCAAGTATGAGTGCATGGATTCAATTCCAGGTCAGACTGGGATCAAAGTAATCTACTATCTATATAATATTATAAAGCCGAAGAGTTTGTTTGTTTGTTTAAACGCGCTAATCTCAGGAACTACTGGTCCGATTTGAAATTTTTTTCAGTGTTAGATAGCCCATTTATCGAGGAAGGCTATAGGCTATTTTTTATCCGGGTGCGCCTAGTAGTTCCCACGGCACGCGGGTGAAACCGCTGGCAGAAGCTAGTAATATTATAAAGCCGAAGAGTTTGTTTAAACGCGCTAATCTCAGGAACTACTGGTCCGATTTGAAATCATTTTTCAGTGTTAGATAGCCCATTTATCGAGGAAGGCTTTAGGCTACTTTTTATCCGGGTGCGCCGAGTAGTTCCCATAGGACGCGGGTGAAACCGCTGGCAGAAGCTAGTAAAGTATAAGTGTACTGGGTCACCTCCAGGTCAGACAAATACCAATGTAACTTATCTAAACTTATAATATGCACTTTCTAATCATATCATGGACACTAATTACTGAGTAAAGGTAAAGGTAAAACATTTTGAGGAAACCTGGACTTGAAGGTTTGAAATCACCTGACCAGAGCGCACGTGGTGATTAACGCTCATTCCTTCTCTGCATGAGAAGAGGCCGCAGCACAACAGTGGCACGATAAAAAGGCTGATGATTTTTTTTTATGTATAAAGATGGATGGAGAAGGAGAGGAAGACCAAAGTTTTAAACTAGCTTCCGCCAGCAGTTTCACCCGCTTTCCCGTGGGAACTACTACGCGCACCTAAATAAAAAATAGCCTATAGCCTTCCTCGATAAATGGGCTATCTAACACTGTAAGAATTTTTCAAATTGGACCAGTAGTTCCTGCGATTAGCGCGTTCAAACAAACAGACATACTCTTCAGCTTTATAACATAAGTGAATGAAGGCTTATCGATTGAGACAAACATAAACCAATTTAGTATTGCAATAGATAAATGTATGTTCAGACACACCAACTTACCTCAGTCTGTTGAATTTCTGCAATAGATTTTCAACCTTATCATCACTATAGTGGAAGGTTAATGTTCTTTTGGTAAAAGACTCGGGTAGGTTGACCTGCCAACGTCTGAATATTACAAGAGACCATGGTACGAATTTCGTAAGTAATTATACTTTGATTATAACATTGTGTGTACAAGGACTTGTTATCGTGTTAGAGGTTAAGTATTGTTGCTTTGTCGTTCGTGGCTAAGTAATAGACGCAGTGGTCGATCGGTCTTAACGTTAAGCAACGCTTGCGTGGATGGGTGACCATCTTGTCATGATAATTTTTCTGTTTTTCGGAAGATACGTCAAATGGGGGTTTCACGGCTGCCATTTAAACATTTTTGTCAGACGTTACGGGTGGTCAGAAACCAGTCTCATCAAGTGGTTGTTCAGGTAACTGAGTTGAGGAGTTCAGATAGGCAGTCACTCCATGTGGCACACTGGTACTCCGCTGTATCCAGTTAGCCTGGAAGCCAACCCCGACATAGTTGGGAAAAAAAATATTTCAGGAAAGCTATAGTTACCACGTGAACCATGTTGGTAATAAGCCATGGGAATACATCACATAAAAAGTATCAAGATCATTCTATAGGTACGGTACACAAACAACGTTGAAGAGTTTGTTTCTTTAAATGCACAAATCTTTGGAAATACTAGTCCGATTACAAAAATTCTTTCAGTGTTAGATAGCCCATTTATCGAGGAAACTATAGGCAACTTTTTATCCAGGTACGCAAAGCAGTTTACCCATGGGACAAGGGTGAAACCGCTGGCAGAACCTAGTAAAACCATATAAGGTTATTAGTACCTTTATATATATTTATATATCTCAAGCTATGACTTCCCAAGCCAACCGTATGATATTAACCCGACGGAATCGACTAAGAGCAATACTCATGCACATTAAAACGACAGTCAAAAACCTACCTTCAACACCTATACTTAAAGCACAAAATCTCTTTGTTAAAATCGCCGTATTTTCTAGCAAAGAGAAATGGAACTTAAGCTCATAGTTTTAAAGTGTATATTGCAGTGGTTTTTGTTGAGTGGGTCAGTAGCAAATGATTGCGAGAGTCGTAAGATAGTTGATATATACAAAAGCTTGTACGTCCGACTGTTAGGGCGACTTTGATTTAGATGAGAAAAGTCAGGACAAAGATATTCTGGAGAACTTAAAATTTCCTGAGAGAGTTGGCTTGAAATGAGAAGATAGTGGAGGAAGAAGCAATTAATTATCTTTGCTTAAGTATATTATAAAGATAAAGAGTTTACTCGTTTCAACGCGTTAATCTCAGGAACCACTGAGAACACCTCTCAATAGTTAAAGTACGAAGGTTAAACTTAAAAAAAAATAACATTACTTAGTTTTCCTGCCTATAGCTATCTTTTTTAAAAGGGCTATTCAACATTTATAAGACTTTTTAAAATTGAACCATTCGTTTCAGGGCCTCTGAAGTATAAACAAACAACAAAAAAACCTCTTTTAATATTAGCACAACATAAAAACACAACGAGTATCTTGGCCACGTGCTCAGACACGATAGATACGGCCTGCTACAGCATATAATGATGGGCAAGGTGGAGGGTAAGAGACCCGCTGGACGCCGCAGGAAGTCATGGTTGCGGAACATACGGGAGTGGACCGGCATCGCCTCTGTCGAGCGACTATTCCAATTGGCTATGGACAGAGAGGAGTACAAAAAGCTGACGGCCAACCTTCAGGAATGAAGAGGCACCAAAAGAAGAAAAAGAAAAAACACAACATCTACCAAAAAATCTTGTCCATGGACACCCTAACCTAAGAATCACGACCAGCCATACCCAAGTTTCGCACGCCTCAACACTATTACAATATAACTACACAAAAGTTGACATTTTTACACGATTCCACATAATTAGACAAGCAACAATGAATTAGGTATAATTATTACTAAATTCATGGTTAAGTGCAAGAAGGTCGGATTACAGTTTAACGTTATCTATGGTCATCTTGTCTATGATTCGACCATTCGACCTCTTTATTGAGCGCGTTCTTTTTTTGAATCGCAATTTTTTTTAATGTGTTTGCGAAATTATATTGTTTGAATTTTTGAAGTAGTTTAGATGAGATTTTTGGTGATTTTAGATAACGAGCATTGAAACGAATTGTTGAAACAGAACCTAGCGTTTTTCTAGACAAGATGTTTTGAATTATATATATATTTTGATATTATTTTTATTTACATATATTTACAACATTCTAAAAAAAACTTAAAACTAAAAAGCGTCAAAGAATTCCTCCCCGTCGCTGTCGACCGGGAGCGTGCCCAAAAGGCTGGCAGCATTGCCACGCTGGATGGCAATGCTTAGTCTTTGACCAAGGTAATAGCCAGCCCTTTGGTCACGGGTAGCGTCAACCAGCCGCCTAGATAGTTCTTTAAAAATAGAGTGTGCATTCGGACCCCACGACCCGAGGGTTTCAACCCCAAACGGTTCGAAAATATAGTTTCCAACAAGGCTACTATATTTTCGCCGTTTGAGGTTCTCCGCAGCCGCAGCGGCAGCAGCAGCACAACACGCAGAACTTGCAAGATGGGATGGCGCAAGAGTATCGACGCAGGTTGCGTCCCACACTAATGGCCTACCCATCTTCCAAGGAAATAACGTCATCCCGTCTGGTCTCTTACCATCGTCGCGTACCAAGCCATTTGGTTCTAGTACGGCTGGTACCCCGACGGCAACAAGAGCACGACGTATGATGTCGTTGATGTTTGCGTGCCGCGCAATACGGCCCGCGCTACGGCTGCACGACAGGCCGTGGTGTCCGAGGCTGGTGACAGCCTCACNCTGATGTTTTTAAAAGAAATATTTAAATATTTAAAAGGAGCATCATGGCGTTTCTTGCTGGTTCTTCTCTATAAGACCTACTCCTTGGCACCATGCACATAGCTATTGACGTTTCGTGAGAACCTGTCATATTTATTGGTGCAGTTGACAGTTATTGTAATACAGGGGTTACACGATCAGTCTGGCGTCATTCTGGCATCAGTCTCAGACTGACGGACAAAAACACGGTACATTTTGGACCATCAGTCCGTCAATTAACCGGTTTCACGATCATTCTCCCATCATTCTGGACCAGACTGATGAAATGGACTGACGCCAGACTGATCGTGTAACCCCTGTCTAAGTCAATACAAATAAATCAGTCATCTCTTAAAAACTGTCAGTTGTCAAATGCGCAAAAGACGCGGTAGCATTGTAAAAATCTTTGAAGTGCCACCGTGTCTTTTTTGTTCGTTTGTTTGTTTCAGTTGACAACCGTCGGTTTTCAAGGGATAGCAGACTTATTTACTGTTCTGACTGACAGCAACTGTCAACTGCACAAAAAAACGGTAGAAATTGAGCATACAATAGCAACAAAACTGCTTTTGTTCTAGGTTAAAATCTACAAAGAAAATAAACTGCTTTAAATCCTACGTATTTTAGCAAACCTATATTCTGAAATACTAGTTTCCTGTAGAAATGTCTAGTTTTTTATATCAATGGCGAAATACCTATCAATATAATTATTGTAGTTTGTTGCATTTTATTTTCTACTAATTTAATAACAGTTTTTCGTAAGCAGAGACTGCGCAAGATTCACTCTTTCTTTTATAGGTACAGACAGCAGGTCAACGTATACGAATCTGTCTAATTTTACCAGCCAAACATTAACCTACCTTCATTGTGATAAGGTTGAAAATCTATTGCAGAAATCTGACAGATTGTGGTAACTTGATGTGCTGTTGTCTGTACAATAATTTAGAAAGAGGTGAAGTTTATGTTTTTGTGACGTTATATGGGGTAATCCCCGGATTAGCTGGGCCGATTTAAAAATTAATTTTATCAATGAAAAGCTCCGTTATTTTTAAAGTGTTATAGAGTAGTTCTCATGGGAATTGTAGAAGAACAAGAAAAAATCCTTCGGGACGCGACTAAAGCCGCGGGAATCAGCTGGTTTTATTCAGAACTAGCTGCCGCCAGCGGTTTCACCCACCTCCTGCATGACCTACACCACGAACCGGGGTAAAAAGTAGGGTATAGCCTTACTCGATAAATGGACTATCGAACACTGAAAGAATTTTTCAGATCGGATTAGTAGTTCCTGAGATTAGCGCGAACAAACAAACAAACTCTTCAGCTTTATAATATTAATACAGATATAAATTCCGTAAATAACCAATTTCGTATTTTCGAATTAATTGTTAAAAGCTATTCTTGTTACATGTATAATAATGGAGTTCCGTGTACCCAACCTTATAAATAAATAATATGTAGCAACACTGCAAAGGCCTATGAATCACAGGCCTTTCCCAACCGGGCACCAAACCCGGTTCTGTGACTTCCGCATTAAGTTAAACCCAACTATTTTGAGGTCTAAATAACTTCTTGGTATCCTTAGTAATATTATAAATGTTAAAGTTAGTTTGTCTGTCAGTCTGTCTTAAAAGGTAAAATGCGGCCTGAAAAAGGACATAGGCGTTTTACGAATACTTTACCCAGGTGCAGGAAGTAATTCTCCCGGGACGC
Source organism: Heliothis virescens (assembly GCA_002382865.2). NCBI lineage: Eukaryota > Metazoa > Arthropoda > Insecta > Lepidoptera > Noctuidae > Heliothis > Heliothis virescens. Next base: position 119,448 of record NWSH02000004.1, on the reverse strand, counting down.
GGGTGAAACCGATATACAACTATAGTCTATACATATAATAAAATTGTAGACAGAGCTGTGTCTTTACATTGAATATTTTTTCGAAAAAATTAGTGTTATGCATTATTTGTATGCTACTGAAGCCAAAACAATCCTTTTTAAAATTTTTGTCTGTTTGTCGGTTTGTCTGTTAGTCTGTTTGTCTGTTTGTCTGTTTGTCTGTTTGTCTGTTTGTCTGTTTGTCTGTTTGTCTGTTTGTCTGTTTGTCTGTTTGTCTGTTTGTCTGTTTGTCTGTTTGTCTGTTTGTCTGTTTGTCTGTTTGTCTGTTTGTCTGTTTGTCTGTTTGTCTGTTTGTCTGTTTGTCTGTTTGTCTGTTTGTCTGTTTGTCTGTTTGTCTGTTTGTCTGTTTGTCTGTTTGTCTGTTTGTCTGTTTGTCTGTTTGTCTGTTTGTCTGTTTGTCTGTTTGTCTGTTTGTCTGTTTGTCTGTTTGTCTGTTTGTCTGTTTGTCTGTTTGTCTGTTTGTCTGTTTGTCTGTTTGTCTGTTTGTCTGTTTGTCTGTTTGTCTGTTTGTCTGTTTGTCTGTTTGTCTGTTTGTCTGTTTGTCTGTTTGTCTGTTTGTCTGTTTGTCTGTTTGTCTGTTTGTCTGTTTGTCTGTTTGTCTGTTCGCGATGGAATCAAAAACGGCTGAACCGATTTGAAAAATTCTTTCACTGTTGGGAAGCTACACTATCCGCGGGTAACATAGGCTATATTTTATCCGGGTACGGCAAGTCGTTCCCACGGGACGCGAGTAAAACCGCGGTAATATGAAAGCTCACTGATTAACAATGATATCTCGGACACTATAACACCTTCCAACTTGAAAATTGGCAGGTAGGTTCCTTATAGAGTGTAAAAATACTCTAAGAAACGATTTTTGGAAATTCCACCCCTAAGAGGTAAAAAAGGGGTTTGGTAGTTTGTATGGAAGTCCAATGATTTTTGAAGTAAGAGACATGAAATTTAGCAGATAGGTCCGTTATAGGGTGTAAAAATTATTTAAGAACGGATTTTACGAAAATCAGCCCCTAGGGGTGTAAAACGGGGGTTGATAGTTTGTATCGAAGTCCTATGTTTTTGAAGTAAGAGACATGAAATTTAACAGATAGGTCCGTCATAGGGTGTAGACATTATCTAAGACCGGATTTTACCAAAATCTACCTCTAGGAGTGTAAAACAGGGGTTGAAAGTTTGTATGGAAATAATTCGTTATTGAAGTGTTGATTTGTTTGTTTGTACACGCTAATCCCTCCAGTAGTTCAGAACTACTGAACGGATTTGAATGATTCTTTTAGTAAAAGTGACATTTTAGTAAAAGTTGTTTGACTTACAAAAATGAGAGATCTGAAACGTCTCGAATCGTCTCGCGCAACCAGTTTTTCCGCGGACTCCTAAAATTCAACATCAGACGTTCCAGATCTTTGATTTTGACGACCCATTGTCGCTGGCATAAGCGACATGGTCCGCGTACGAAGTCGCGGGCAGAAGCTAGTTTATAATAAAACGAAGTCCTAAGTGTCTGTCTGCTTCTCTGTGATAAACTCAAAAACTACTGAACGCATTTTAACGTAGCCTTTAATTCTTTTTCACGTTATCCTTCCTCAGGCGTTAGATTATCCGTGTACTAAATTTAATTCGCATCGGTTCAGTAGTTTTGCCACGAAAGAGTTACACTCGCGTTAATAATATTAGTTTTAAATATTTGTATAAATAACCAGTCACCTTGAACTGATAGTTTAAGTTACAATGTCACGGCATTTTTTATTGAAAAAACTACGCGAAGGAATGCTATAAAGTGTAGTAGGCTTTTCTTAAATTACTGGCTTCCGCCCGCCCCCAAATTTCATCAAAATCCGTCCAGTCGTTTTTGAGTGAAAGTAACAAACATCCATACATACATTGTCACAAACTTTCGCATTTATAATATTAGTGATAGTGATGGCGTCCTAGCCGATTGCCGGCCACGGCGGCTGTTCTCATATAAGGAGATCAGCCAGCTGCGCAGGACACATGTGCACTCCCTATTTCCTCACTCTGATAACCCGATGGGACGGCAAACCGACACCACCGGAGAGATATCAGGCGCAGGACCGACATTAATGTGCTCTCCGATGTACGGGTGAATCAATCACGAACACCCAACTCCGGGCTGCTTTGTGAATGTTTCTAAAACTCTATAGATATCTTTGATAGATAATACTACGCACTACCGAATCCAAATCTCGTTAGGCACACAAGTCGATAATACCTGGCAGGTACAAAATCTAGCTACCAACATAATGACACATTTCCTTTGACTACACAACTAGGACCAACAAGCCACTTGTAAGTCACGATGCAAGTTATATGTAGAAGGCTTAGAACCAGTTAATTGGCAGTAGAGTGCCATAGTAACTGTCTCGTTGGTCTAGTGGTTGCATGGCGCGACTGCCGTGCCACGGGTCTTGGGTCCGATTCTCAGGCCAGGCCGAAATCGCTCTGTGTTTTAGAAGCTTTCACAAAAGCAGCCTGGAATTTGGAAGTTGGTGGTGTTACACCCCCGTGCCTGGGAAGGCACGTAAAGCCGTCGTCCTCGATTGTTACTCAGTAGCAGTCGTAGTTATAATTCCACGTCAGAGGCCGTCAGGCGGATTTGAGAAAACTCTGACACTAGAGCTTGTCAGGTGATTAACCCTGCAGCTCACTTGATAAGAAGAAGTGCCATAGAAATGTTTTTAATTTTGACTACTTTTTGATGGCATTATCTGTGAGATAGCTATCTACAACATTAACTGAAACCTGTGAAACTAGGCCTTTAATCACCGATTTGACCAATGGGCGGCATTTTCATGGTTTAGTTATCNCCCTGCAGCTCACTTGATAAGAAGAAGTGCCATAGAAATGTTTTTAATTTTGACTACTTTTTGATGGCATTATCTGTGAGATAGCTATCTACAACATTAACTGAAACCTGTGAAACTAGGCCTTTAATCACCGATTTGACCAATGGGCGGCATTTTCATGGTTTAGTTATCGCTGTAGTAAAAAAAAAGTAAATAATAAAAAACGTTCATTGAAATTAATTAAATTGCTACATTTTTACAAAAATAAAATATTTCAAAAACGCTCAGCCTTCTCTGGCAACACCTGTGATTTAGTTTTAAATTAATTAATTAACATAATTAATTCATTAAATCTTAACTAACACACTCGTAATAAAGAGGAAAAAAATGAGTTTCTGTTTTTGTACCCTAATACTCCGAAACTACTGAACCGTCATCTGCCTAGCCTTTTCCCAACTATATTAGGGTAGGCTTCCAGTCTAACCGGATGCAGCTAAGAACCAGTGTTTTA
>NWSH02000004.1:95601-110490 GCA_002382865.2 Heliothis virescens | reverse complement strand
CAGTCGCTCCATGTAAAACACTGGTTCTCAGCTGCATCCGGTTAGACTGGAAGCCGACCCCAAAATAGTTGGGAAAAGGCTAGGCAGATGATGATGATTTGCAAATAAGGGTACAATACAAAATAAAAATCAAAAAGCATTTATTCAAAGTAGGCTGAAAACAGCACAAAATTACATGAGGCAGCCCCCGAAACGCCCGCCCTTCACCACTTCCTATGTGTTTTTGCTGGGAAGAAGAAGTGGCGCAACAAACTCCCCAGCAATAATACAGGTGATACATACCAAAGAAGCCGTTTTAAACAGCCTGTGTAACAGAACTAGAACTTAGCTTAACAAAAGGTTACGTAAACCTACCGGTTTTAGGTTTAAGTGTAAAGTTACGTAGTGAGACTTGAGACCTATAAGTGGATTATATTTCGTTATTTAAACTCGTATTGAATAGACCTTCGATCATTTAGGACTTTGAGGGCTTTCACAGGTTACAGGTAAAGTTTTAGACAGCTATCGGAGACACAATGCCATGGATATGCTTTTATTTTTTCACTACTTTTCTAAGGCTTTCTTATCTTTCAGATATCTATATTGTTAGGTGTCCGTCCTCCTTGCGCCCAACCTGCACCGGCCAGGCTGGCGAGAACAAGATTATGAAGTGTGAAACATGACAAACGTTTGGGTTGTCATCAAGAGTCAAGACCATAATTAATGAATTGCGTTATATTTTATAATTTAACGTTGCTTTTGCTAAATCATTTGTAAGAAATAAAACTTGTAAGGTCAAATGTTCACATACGTGTGTTTTTCATATTTAAGCACCACTTCTGATCTGACATCTAAGAATATAGTATCTAAATCTTTACTGTGAAACTCACCGTTAAAGTTCTAGATAGCCACCTGACTAACAATGCCATAGATTAATGACCAAAATGAAAAACATTTCTACGATTTTATCTATCTGATAGCTATCTAGAACGTTATCAGAAAGCTATAACGAGCCCTTGGTCTAGAAGTCGCTTGGAAGTTGCATTTTTACGTATTACGTTATGCATTTTACGTTATGGCGCACCCAGACAAAACACATTTTTTAGGGTTCCGTACCCAAAGGGTAAAACGGGACCCTATTACTAACACTACGTTGTCTGTCTGTTTGTCTGTCTGTCTTTCTCCGGGCTGTATCTTCACAAATGATATATTTTCGTTGCCGCTATAACAAATACAAAAATATATATATATATATATTAAGAGGGGTCCCCATACAATAAACGTGTGAAACCGCAAATAATAACTTCGTTATGCATATACTTGTATGAAAAACAAAGTTATTTTTTGCTGCCCAAAAAATGATTGTATTTTAGCCAGTTGTAGGTAATAGATACGTTCATTTTTCATAGATAATGGTACGGAACCATTTGTGCGCGAGTCCAACTCGCACTTGGCCGGTTTTTTCTAGTGATTGCAATCTGGTCAACATTTTCAAAAAATCTACTACCTAGCCTGCGTGAGGCGTCTAAGAATTTGCAGTGTGCGGACCTCAGAGTAACATAACATTGACCTACAAATAAGTATCAAGCAATCTTTTGTCTGCACTGTAGTCGGTTAAAAATAGCATGGGGTCTGAATGAAATTGGTCGAAGCCATCTATGGACAAACCACAGACAATCAAGAGATCTAACAACACTTTCATTATTTTAAATTGTTACATGCATTCGCAATAATAGACCCACCAAAAACATTTCATGTAAAATGTGGCCAAGACGATCACATAAGGTTTGCCTGTGAGAAAGATATCAGATCTCATGTAGAGCCAAGCTTCTGAATCTCCACGACCTAACTCTACCGGCCCTAACTTCACAAATTCTTAATATCAATAAAAATGTATGTATGAAACAGCCAAGTCAAACATTTTGCGCTTCGCTTAGCTCGTCTTGGCGAGAGCACTGCCGTGCTCCCAGATAGATTAATCGATTGCAAAATCGATTGTAACCTTATTATCGTTTATCATTGTCGAATTGAATGATACAATTAATACTCATAGTCGATTGCATTAAAATTAAATTATTTTATCTATGCTTATTACTGGTTCTATACAAAACCGTATGTTTGCATGTCTGTCTGTTAACCTTTTTAGGGTTCCGCACCCAAAGAAAATGGCTTTATTTTGTGTAGATGGATGGAGAGGAAGACCAAAGAAAAGATGACTAGGTTGCCTGAAAGATGCCATGAGTAAGAAAGGAGCGAATGTCAGTATGACGAGTGACAGGGAGAAATGGAAGCAGAAACGCGTTCAAACAAACAAACTCTTCAGCTTTATAGCATAAGTGAATGAAGGCTTATCAATTCTTCTGATTTGGCTATTGTTGAAACAAACATAAACCAATTTAGTATTGCAATAGATAAATGTATGTACCGACACACCAACCTACCTCAATCTGTCATATTTCTTCAATAGATTTTCAACCTTATCACAATAGTGGAAGGTTAATGTTCGATTGGTAAAAGACTCGGGTAGGTTGGCCTGCTGACGTCTGTACATTACAAGAGACCATGGTACGCATTTCGTAAGTAATTATACTTTGATTATAACATTGTGTGTACAAGGACTTGTTATCGTGTTAGAGGTCAAGTATTGTTGCTTTGTCGCTCGTGGCTAAGTAATAGACGCAGTGGTCGATTGGTCTTAACGTTAAGCAATGCCTGGCACGGTTGTCCTTGGATGGGTGACCATCTTGTCATGACGAGTTGCTGAATGTTTCGGAAGGCACGTTTACTGGTCGCGTCTGTCATTTGAACATCTTTGGCAGTCGTGACGAGATGTCAGAAGGAAGTCTGAAAACCAGTCTTACTTAGGGTATCGAGTAGCCCAGATAACTAGCTCAAGGAGTTTAGATAGGCAGTTGCTCCATGTGGCACACTGGTACTCCGCTGTATCCAGTTAGCCTGGAAGCCAACCCCGACATAGTTGGGAAAAAAAAAATATTTCAGGAAAGCTATAGTTACTATAAACCGAAAGCCATAGTTACCACGTGAACCATGTTGGTAATAAGCCATGGGAATTCTTCAAATAAAAACTATCAAGATGAAGAGTTTGTTTATTTAAATGCGTTAGTCTTTGGAAATACTGGTCCGATTACAAAAATTCTTTCAGTGTTAGATAGCCCATTTATCGAGGAAACTATAGGCTACTTTCTATCCAGGTACGCAAAGCAGTTTACCCATGGGTCGCGGGTGAAACCGTTGCCAGAGACTAGTAAAACTATATAAGGTTATTAGTACCTTTATATATTTATATATCTCAAGCTATGACTTCCCAAGCCAACAGTATGATATTAACCCGACGGAATCGACTAAAAGCAATACTCATGCACATTAAAACGACAATCAAAAACCTACCTTCAACACCTATACTTAAAGCACATACCCTTTGTTAAAATCGCTCTATGTTCCCGCAAGGCGAAATGGACTTTAATGCCGTAGTTTTAAGGTGTATTTTACAGTGGTTTTGATGAGTGGGTCAGTAGCAAATGATTGCGAGAGAAGTAAGATAGTTGATATATACAAAAGCTTGTACGTCCGACGGTTAGGGTGACTTTGATTTAGATGAGAAAAGTCAGGATAGAGGTGTTTAAGAGGAACTTAAGATTCGTCGTCGTTTCTGCCAAAAGACGTCCACTGCAGGACGGAGGCATCCCCCAAGGTTTGCTGAATCTAAAAACTAAGAGATTGGTATATGGCCTGAAGGATGAAATAAAATAAGAAGAGAGTGAAAGTTAGCATGACAGCTATCAAAGAAGAGTGGAATTATTTTATTTAAGTACATAAAGCTGAAGAGTTTAAAGAGTTGTTTGAAAGTGTTTATCACAGGAACAACTGGGCCGATTTGTAAAACTTACGGTTACAGTATTAAAAAACCTATTTATCAAGGAAGGCTAAAGGATTTTTTACCTTTGGGATTGGTGCATATGTTTTACTAGCTCCCACTAGGGTTTTTATCGGCATCCCGTGGAAGCTACTTCCTTAACAAATTGGCTATGACACTCGGGGATAGTGCAGCTTCCCAACAGTGAAAGAATTCCAAAAACGTTCAGTACTTTCAGAGCCCTTACAGCACACAGAAATCAAAAAAAGTCCTCTTTATAAAAATTTAATAGAAAAAGAAAATCTTCCAAAAAACCTTGTCCATGGTCACTCTAACCCAAGAATCACGACCAGCCATACCCAAGTTTCGCACGCCTCAACACTATTACAATATAACAACACAAAAGTTGTCATTTTTACACGATTCCACATAATTAGACAAGCAACAATGAATTATAATTATTACTAAATTCATGGTTAAGTGCAAGAAGGTCGGATTACAGTTTAACGAGATCTATGGTCATCTTGTCTATGATTCGACCATTCGACCTCTTTATTGAGCGCGTTCTTTTTTTTGAATTGCAGTTTTTTTTAATGTGTTTGCGAAATTATATTGTTAGTGTTTTTTGAAGTAGTTTAGATGAGATTTTTGGTGATTTTAGATAAAGACCGTTGAAACGAATTGTTGAAATATAACCTAGGATTTTACTGGCTAAGTAACAGCCGGATCGATTAGGCACGTTCGTCCGTTGATAGATGGTATATTAGACGACACGTTAAATTGGTGGGTCCCGATTGTCATTTGAACATCTTCAGCAGTCAGAAGCTAGAAAGTTTGACGACCAGTCTTACCAAGTTGCTAGTTGCCCAAGTATCTGGGCTTAGGTCAGATAGGCTGTCACTCCATGTGGCACACTGTTAATCAGCTGCATCCGATTAGACTGGATGCCCTAAGATTTTTCTTCCACAATCTAGATGTAATTAACTGTCTCGTTGGTCTAGTGGTCGCATAGCGTGACTGCCGATCACAGGTCTCGGGTTCGATTCCCGGCCAGGCCGGGTTTGTGGGTTTTAGAAATTTTCACAAAGCAGCCTGGAGTTTGGAAGTTGGCGGTGTAACACCCCCGTGCCTGGGAGGGCACGAAAAGCCGGCGTCCTCGAATGCTACTCAGTAGCAGTCGTATATAATTCCACGTCAGAGGCCGTCAGCTGGATTTGAGAAAACTCTGACACTAGGGCTTGTTAGGTGATTAAACCTGCAGCGAGTGAGATAAGAAGAAGAAGATGTAATTTTATAATTACGTATTAAAATACAGCAGACTTGACTACATTTGTACAGACAAGGTCAACCTACCCGAATCTATCAAATTTTACCAATCGAACATTCAACATTCCACTATTACGATAAAGTTGAAAATCTATTGAAAAAAATTGACAGATTGAGGTAGCTTGATGTGCTGTTTGTATGTTAAAATCTATACAGATATGAAACTGTTTTAAATCCTACATATTTTTGCAAATCTATGTTTCGAAATACTAGTTTTCTGTAGAAATGTCTGGTTTTTCATATCAATGGCGAAATACCTATCAATACAACTATTGTAGTTTGTTGCATTTTATTTTCTACTAATTTAATAACAGTTTTTCGTAAGCATAGACTGCGCAAGATTCATTCACTTATACAATATCTTATAAAGAGGTGAAGTTTGTTTTTGTTGTATGGGGTAATGACAGGATTTGCTGAACCGATTTAAAAAAAAATTATCAATGACTAGCTGTTTTCACGCGGTTTCATCCGCGTCCTGTGTGAACAACTGCCCGTACCCGGATAAAATATAGCCTATGTCACTCAGGATATATAGCCTAGCTTTCCAGCAGTGAAAAAAAATTGCAAATCGGTCCAGTAGTTTCAGATGCTTTAGGGTACAAACCAACAGACAAACAAAAAATGTTTCCACTTTATTATGTATAGAAAATTGCGATATTGTCAGTGTCATGGGCTAAAAATTTTATCCGAGTACAAAAAGTACTTTCCTCGGAATGCGACTGAAACCGCGAGAATCGACTAGTTTTATTCACAATTCCGTAAATTATTTTTGTATCAATTTTGTACATTTCGAATTAATTGTTAAAAGCTATTCTTGTTACATGTATAATAATAGAGTTCCGTGTACCCAACCTTATAAATAAATAATATGTAGCAACACTGCAAAGGCCTATGAATCACAGGCCTTTCCCAACCGGGCACCAAACCCGGTTCTGTGACTTCCGCATTAAGTTAAACCCAACTATTTTGAGGTCTAAATAACTTCTTGGTATCCTTACTAATAGTATAAATGCGAGAGTACGTTTGTTTGTTTGGAAGCTTAAATTACTGAATCGATTTAAATGAAGTTTGGTACATAGATAGTTTCGAGCCTGAAAAAGGAGATACGTTTTTTAACCAGAAAGTACTTCCTTCGGGACGCGGGTGAAACCGGTACCTATACAACTATAGTTCATTATAAAACAAAGGCCTAACGCGTCTGTCTGCTTCTCTGTGATAAACTCAAAAACTACTGAGCGGTTTTGATGCGGTTTACCCAAAGATTGATTTTTGAGGAAGGTTTGTCATCCTGCAAATTTGTCAAGAAATTGTGATTGTCTTATAATGTCGATACTCACCAGGATAAAACAAGTGCGAGTTGGACTCGCGCACGAAGGGTTCCGTACCATTATCTATGAAAAATGAACGTATCTACCTACAACTAGCCAAAATACAATTGTTTTTCGAATAGCAAAAAATAACTTTGTTTTCATACAAATATACGAATAACAAAGTTATTATTTGCGGTTTCACACGTTTATTGTATGGGGACACCTTAATATAGGTATATTTTTAAAATTTTTAGTATTTGTTGTTGTAGCGGCAACAGAAATACATCATTTGTGAAAATTTCAGCTTTCTAGCTATCACGGTTTATGAGATACAGTCCGAAGACAGACAGACAAAGTAGTCTTAGTAATAGGATTCCGTTTTACCGTTTTTTTTTTGGGTAAGGAACCCTAAGAAAGTAGACCAAGTCCTTCCGGGCTCTAGACTATCTGTTTACTAAATTTCAATTCGAATCGGTTCAGTAGTTATAGCATGAGAGTTCCGTTCGCGTTAATAATATTAGTTTTCAAGATTTGTATAAATAACCTACTCGTAGTCACCTTGAACTGATAGTTTAAGTTACAATGTCACGGCATTTTTTATTGAAAAAACTACGCGAAAGAATGCTTTAAAGTGTAGTTGGCTAATATTATAGGTAAAGAGTTAAAATTGTTTGAAAAAAAAAATTGTTTGTTTGTAGGGGAAAATCTCTGGAAGTACATATGTAATGAATCAATTTTAAAAATTGTTTCACTGGTAGAAAGTTACATTATTCGTAAGTGCTATAGGCTATATTTTATCCGGGTACGGTAGTATTTCCCACGGGAAGCGAGTGAAACCGCGGGAAAACGGCTAGTATTACATACACACAGATCACAACACCAACGGCCAATCACATAGGTTCCAGATAAAGTTCTGGATAGTTATCTGACACATAGTGCCATAGATTTTTTTTTAATTTTGTTTCTTTTTCATCTGTAGGTGGTTCCTGACATACAAACCAACTCTTCACCTTTATATGGCGTATAGATTTCTCGATACTAACCGTTTGCCCGCGGTTTTACCCGCATCCTGTGGGAACCACTGTCCGTTCCTGGACAAAATATAGCCTATCTTACTCGGGGTTAGTCTAGCTTACCAACAGTGTAAGCATTTCTCAAATCAGTTCAGCAGTTTTGGAGCCTTTAGTACAAACAAACAAGGAAAAATGTTTCCTCTTTATTATATTACTATAGATAAGTATAGCTATTACTAAGCACTCTACCGACTCCAAATCTCGTTAGGCACACAAGTCGATAATACCTGGCAGGTACAAGATCTAGCTACCGACATAATGACACATTTCCTCTGACTACACAACTAGGACCAACAAGCTACTTGCATATCAAGACACAGGTAATATTCAGAAGGCTAAAAGCCAGTTAGGGAAGTTCCAGATAAAGTTGTAGATATCTACCTGACAGATAATGCCATAGTTTTTAATTTTAACTACTTTTTGATGGCATTATCTGTGAGATAGCTATCTACAACAGGGGTTCCCAATCTTTTGTAACCCACGGCGCATTTACAAGTTTAATATTTTTTCACGGCGCCCTCTCCTAGTTAACTACCTCCTACAATAATGGTTAGCATCCAAGCGCAGGCGGGTAAAGACGTGAGAGGGGTATCGTATCAACGGTTTTCAAGCGAGTAGGCACTTTTTGGCGAGTGAACGACGGCGAAAAAATATTTCCACGACGCTATTACGCTATGTTCCGATGCGAACACTCAAAAAGGTACCCGCCAATATTTGTGGTGTCCAATAATAAGAGGATCGACTCACGGCGCCCCTCTTTGCTTTTTACGGCGCACCAGGGCGCCGCGGCGCACACTTTGGGAACCCCTGATCTACAACATTATCTGAAACCTCTGAAACTAGGCCTTTAATCACCGATTTGACCAATAAGCGCCAATTCCATGGTTTGATTATCATTATAGTTTTGAAAAAAGTAACTAATTAGAACAAAAAACGTTCATTGAAATTAATTAAATTGCTACATTTTTACAAAAATAAAGTATTTCAATAACGCTCAGCCTTCTCTAGCAACACTTGTGATTCAGATTTTAAATTAATTAATTAACATAATTAATTCATTAAATCTTAACTAACACTCTCGTAATAAAGAGGAAAAAAATGAGTTTCTGTTTTTGTACCCAAATACTTCGAAACTACTGAACCGTCATCTGCTTAGCCTTTTCCCAACTATGTTGGGGTCGGCTTCCAGTCTAACCGGATGCAGCTGAGAACCAGTGTGCCACATGGAGCGACTGCCTGTATGACCTCCACAACCAGTACCCGGGCAACTGGCAACCCCTGGTAGAACGGTTTTGTCAGATTGTGGCTTCTGACTACCCGTAACGACTGTCAAAGATGTTCAAATGACAGCTGGGACCCACTGTTTATCGTGCCTTCCGAAACACGGAAGAACTCGTTATGACAAGATGGTCTCCCATTCACGGACCGATCGCGCCAAGCGTTGCTTAACCTTATGATCGATCGATCCGCGCGGTTTTGACTTAGCCACGAGCTACTACTGAATCGATTTCAAAAAATCTTTCACTGCCAACGAACCAAATATGTCACCCGGAGATAACACAACAGCCATAACACTAGGAAACGGTGAAAGGGGGTGATTTTGGGGGTGCTGTCCAATGTAATTTGACGTGAAAAAGTGCTAATTTATTAGCCTATTTTTAATAAATGATTTTGACTTGACTTGACTTGATAGTGTAGCTTCCCAAAAGCTACACTATCTCCGGGTGACATGGGCTATATTTTATCCGGGTACGGAAAGAGGTTCTCTACGATTTCCACGCGGTTTTCACCCATAGCGTGGTCCTATAGTTTATGTTATAGCAAGGACATATCTGGGACTTCTGTCATACATTGTATAGTGAGAATTGCACTCATATTACCATTTTATACTATACTTCGACGAACAATTTGTGTTAGTCACAGTATTTCTTGTATCACTATAAAGTCAAATAGTAGCGTAATTATTATTTGATTTTTCATCTATACTAGCCGTTTTCCCGCGGTTTTACCTGCGTTCCGTGGGAACTATTGTCCGTACATGGATAATACACAGCCTGTGTTACTCGGGGATATTCTAGCTTGCCAATGGAGAAAGAATTTTTCAAATCGGTCCAGTAGTTTCGGAGTTTTTAGGGTACAAACAATAAAATGTTTCCAATATTAGTATAGATTGATACCTATATTCAATACTAGCCGTTTTCCCGCGGTTTCACTCGCATCCCGTGGGAATTACTGCCCGTACTTGGATGAAATATAGCCTATGTCACCCGTGGATAATGTAGCTTTCGAATGGTGAAAGAATTTTTAAAATCGGTCCANTGTTACTCGGGGATATTCTAGCTTGCCAATGGAGAAAGAATTTTTCAAATCGGTCCAGTAGTTTCGGAGTTTTTAGGGTACAAACAATAAAATGTTTCCAATATTAGTATAGATTGATACCTATATTCAATACTAGCCGTTTTCCCGCGGTTTCACTCGCATCCCGTGGGAATTACTGCCCGTACTTGGATGAAATATAGCCTATGTCACCCGTGGATAATGTAGCTTTCGAATGGTGAAAGAATTTTTAAAATCGGTCCAGTAGTTTTTGAGCCTATTCATTACAACCATCCAAAGTTTTCCTCTTTATAATATTAGTATAGATTATAGAGCCGAAGCTGAAGAGTTTGTCTGATTGAACGCGCTAATCTCAGTACTTAACTATTTTTTTAAAAATTCTTTCGGTGTTCCGTAACCAATTTCACGAAGGCTTTAGACTACTTTTTCCAGGTGCGCAATGCCACGGGACGCGGGCAATACCGCCGACAAAAACTAGTTTATACTTATATCTATACTAATATTATAAAGAGGAAAACTTTGTTTGTNTATGTCACTCGTGGATAATGTAGCTTTCGAATGGTGAAAGAATTTTTAAAATCGGTCCAGTAGTTTTTGAGCCTATTCATTACAACCAAACAAAGTTTTCCTCTTTATAATATTAGTATAGATTATAGAGCCGAAGCTGAAGAGTTTGTCTGATTGAACGCGCTAATCTCAGTACTTAACTATTTTTTTAAAAATTCTTTCGGTGTTCCGTAACCAATTTCACGAAGGCTTTAGACTACTTTTTCCAGGTGCGCAATGCCACGGGACGCGGGCAATACCGCCGACAAAAACTAGTTTATACTTATATCTATACTAATATTATAAAGAGGAAAACTTTGTTTGTTTGTTTTGAATAGGCTCAAAAACTACTAGACCGATTTTAAAAATTCTTTCACCATTCGAAAGCTACATTATCCACGAGTGACATAGGCTATATTTTGATCCGGGTACGGGCAGTAATTCCCACGGGATGCGAGTGGAACCGCGGGAAAACGGCTATCCTTCAATACTTATAATCCAATTATTATGACTCTTTTTATTTCAATTTTTAGAAAGTTTACAACTGTTGCAGGTACGAAGAAAAATAGTAAATTAAAAGATCTGAATTCAATTAATTTGATTGATAGATCGGTACTGCACTTATTGGGGTTCCGTAGTCAAATCACGAAGCTTTTTATCCGACTGTCAAGAAGGGTTTATTTGCGGGACTGCATTAAATATAGGACAGTTGGAGATTTTGTTGAGGTTAAATGTCTACCTTTTTAGGGTTCCGTACCCAAAGGGTAAAAACGGAACCCTATTACTAAGACTTCGTTGTCTGTCTGTCTGTCTGTCTCCACGCTGTATCTCATTAACCGTGATAGCTAGAAAGCTGAAATTTTCACAAATGATGTATTTTCGTTGCCGCTATAACAACAAATACTAAAAATTAAAAAAAGTTATATATTAAGGGGGGTCCCCATACAATAAATTATAAAGGCAGTGCAATTTGAATACAACGCCATCTGTTACTCAAGCGTGGAACTACAGCTTGGTACGGAACCCTTCGCGCGCGAGTCCAACTCGCACTTGGCCGGTTTTTCTTTTTGTGATACGAAATCATCAGGTGACCCCTCCCGCTGTGGGTGCAGCGTGAGAGAGTGTCAGACTTTTACTAACTAAAACCCACCATATTCCTTCGGGAGCCCTTTGTGTACCAGGGCCGCGGTAACTCGGAAGTTCTTTGGTAAAAGTTGTTCTTGCACTAGCTCATAAAGTTTTTTTTTGTTTTAATTGAACTAACATTTTGTGAAGGTAATCTGATAGATATTGAGTCTATCTAGACCTTTTATTTACTTCAATCAGTTAACAATATACATGTACGGAACCATTCAGTATTTTATTGAACTCGCTTTCTTTTATTATCCGAATATTAATTTTATTATAACATGACAGCTACTTAAATCATTGCTCTAGATTCAGGCCGTCATTCGAAAGGCATAATAGTTTTTGAAAGCTTATTTTTTTGTCTATTTTTGAGCTTATTATAAAATATGATGATAGTTCCTTCGTCAGTCCTTACATTCTCCGCAATTCCTTAACAATTTTGGACGAAAATATAGCCTGTACTGTAAAGAACAAAATGTTCAACATGAATATAGAATATACTAGCCGTTCCATGCTGTTTCACCTACATCCCGAAAGAACTCAACCCGCATAGTAGATCTTCAGAACCAATTTTAAATTATTCTACTAAAAATAAATGTGAAATTTTGTGAGAATGTATGTTTGTTACTCTTTCACGCAAAAACTACTGGACGGATTTTGATGAAAATTGACAGTAATATAGCTTATATATCAGAATAACACAGAGGCTTTTTATATGGGTACGGAAAGTAGTTCCCTGGGGAAGCGGGCGAAACCACTGACGAAAGCTGGTCCCAATATAAAGCCACGTTATTTATAAGTATCATAGTCTATACTTTACCTTCATACAGAAAGTAGTTCCCCCAGGGCCACGGGTGAAACCACGCGATACAGCTAGTGAATTAAGTGACTCATCGTCATACATTTAGCATTCAAACTATCCATAGACTACACGTGATATGTTTTCACGCAAGCTGGTCAAGGCAATGCATACATACGGCCTACATATTTTTTGCGTTCTACAAATTTTTGGAATTAATTACTTTCGTCTTGATGTTATATAATTTGATTAATTCAATCTTTCATTATTTAAAAGATTTTTTGGGTACGAGGTTTTTTTAAGCATTGATATTTTTGTCATTGCTAAGAAGCGGTAGATTACAGCCGTTCCCAATATTCGAGCTATCTATTGATTTGTTTACTTGAGATATAATTTTGACATTAACCCATACAAGTAATATCAAATTATTTACTAAACTAATAAGCACCACTACAGACAGTTTTCACGCCAAACTAGAATAAAAAACCGGTCAAGTGCGAGTTGGACTCGCGCAGGAAGTGTTCCGTACCATTATCTAATTAATTTTTAGTATTTGTTGTTATAGCGGCAACAGAAATACATCATGATGAAAATTTCAGCTTTCTAGCTATCACGGTTTATAAGATATAGCGTGGAGATAGACAGACAACGGAGTCTTAGTAATAGGGTCCCGTTTTACCCTTTGGGTACGGAACCTGTTTAAAAATACATAAGTATATAGGTTTCTATGTATCGGGTTGCGGGAAGTAGTACTCTCAGGACGTGAGAACCGCAGGGAGCAGCTAGTAGTATGTATTTAAACTATTCCAGGACTAGGAACTATCAAGTAAATAGTGTTGAGTTTTAAGCAATATCTATTTCCTTAGCGAATGTTGCTCTGTATGCAGGAAATCGATGCAAGATATTTAAAATTTCATGAATATCTGCTTATAGTTATAATCTTATAAACCTCTGTTAAAAAGAATTAGCATATTGCTTAGAATTCTCATATTGCTTAAACATTCTGCTTACATTATCTATACTAATATTATAAAGAGGAAAACTTCGTTTGTTTGGTTGTAATGAATAGGCTCAAAAACTACTGGACCGATTTTAAAAATTCTTTCACCATTCGAAAGCTACATTATCCACGAGTGACATAGGCTATATTTTATCCGGGTACGGGCAGTAATTCCCACGGGATGCGAGTGAAACCGCGGGAAAACGGCTAGTACTTTATATTTTATTTAGTGTTTGTTGTTGTAGCGGCAACAGAAATATGTCATCTGTGAAAATTCCAGCTGCCTAGCTGTCATGGTTCATGGTACAATTATTGTTCATACTCCTGAGCAGGTTATAGGATACTTTTCATCACGCTACAATAAATAGGAGCAGAGCAGTGAAAGGAAATGTTGGGAAAACGGGAGAAGTATCTCCATTTTTTTGTCTTACAAAAATTAAAGGTCTGAAACGTCTCGAATCTTCTCGCGCATCCCGTTGTTTCCCCGAGGTTTTAGAATTTGACATCAGATGTTTCAGATCTTTGATTATGACGACCCGCTGTCGCTGGCATAAGCGACATGATCCGCGTACGCGTACGTATAGTCGCGGGCAGAAGCTAGTACCTACATACATAAAGATATACCTACATATCTTCGAGATCATTTATTAGCATATTTTATTGGCTTGGCTGTGACGCTCATCAATGATGCGTACAAATGATACTGTTATATCTACTACTAGCTTCTGCCCGCGACTTCGTACGCGGATCCTGTTTTTTTTTTATATAAAAACCTTCCCTCGATCTGTACAAACATTTTAAGACCAAAATAAGCCCGATCGGTCCAGCCGTTCTTGAGTTATGCGCTTACCAACACATTTAGCGATTCATTTTTATATATAAGAAGATAAGGAAATAAACACGATATTATTGAAGACGTAGATAATATTGTCATTATAATACGTTAGTTTGTTTGAAAGTAGCTTGTCTTAAGAACTGCTAACTGCTGCTACAAAAGTTTGGATAGAATAATGTTTTAGTTTTGTATATGTTGCAGTCAAAACTCTTAACCAGTCAAAAGTACTATTGACCAGCAAAATCAGTCAAAACTACTTTTGACTAAAGAGGTTGGTTAAAACTGATTTTGACTGAAAATTATTGGTCAAAAGTACTTTTGACTAGTCAAAAGTAGTTTTGACTGACGCTCTTGGTCAAAAGTAGTTTTAACTGAAATAAAGCATCAGTCAAAAGTGCTATTAACTCGTTAGATGTGAATGATGTGATAGTGATGACCTAAATTAGAATGTTCTTATTATTATGTTGAATAATGTGTATTATTCCGAATGTTTATTTATTGCTATAAAATAAATGTCCTAAAACATCGTTAAAAGTCAGGTTTTAATGGCAGAAACGAATCGCTGTAAATCCGACTCCACGTAGTCTTGTCTGTCCTACCCCTAGAGTGTAATTCAAAATCGCGTAGGCGCGGAGGGGCGAGGCGGGCCGCGAGTTGAGGAGCAGGTGGTTGTAACACTCGC
>NWSH02000004.1:76699-93020 GCA_002382865.2 Heliothis virescens | reverse complement strand
TAGTCTTGTCTGTCCTACCCCTAGAGTGTAATTCAAAATCGCGTAGGCGCGGAGGGGCGAGGCGGGCCGCGAGTTGAGGAGCAGGTGGTTGTAACACTCGCTACCGCGGCTGAGGCTGGCCGGCACTGCCGGCCAGCAAGCCGAAGCTGCGGTGGTGAGCGTTAAACCTATCTGCGACGATAAATTCGCGTGGGACCGCCGGAGCCCTGCAGCGCCGGAGCCATGACAGAAACCATGCTTGCTGAATGATGCATGCTTGCTTGCATGCTGCAAACTAGTAATATAAAAGTTCATATGTGCGTTTGTCGTTATTTTTTTTTATCGACCACCTTACCTTTTTAAGAGTTTTGACTGATACAACCAGTCAAAACTGCTTTTGACGGAATCTCTTGGTCAAAAGTAGTTTTAACCAACGCCATTGGGCAAAAGTACTTTTGACTGTTATTTTAGTCAAAACTATTATTGACTAAAGCTTATGGTCAAAAGTAGTTTTGACTGATTTTGCTAGTCAATAGTAGTTTTGACTGGTTAAGAGTTTTGACTGCAACATATACACCCTTGCTCTGAAAACCAGTCTTACCAAGGGGTACCGGGTAACTGGGTTAAGGAGGTCAGACAGGCAGTTGCTCCATGTGTCGCACTGGTACTCAGCTACATCCAGCTAGACTGGAAGCCGACGTCAACATAGTTAGGAAAAGGCTAGGCAGATGATGATGGCAGACGATGAAGCAATAAACGCAATGGATATTATATGCTCTCTATGTTAAAATATGTAAAAGTGATGACATCTCTTCTGACATCGAATTAATAAAAGGAAAGTCAATACAAAATAATTTTCCTTGAGTGCTCCGCTTGGGTTTGATTTCAATGTCAAAGATTTATAAAATACTAGCGGCGTGTGAAACACACGCTTACCAAGTGAACTACTTCGAGCATATGGATAGAAATGTAGCTTATATGTTATTCTGATATATAAACTTCCCATACTAGGTATAAAGTACCAAGTTTCACCAAAATCCTTCCAGTAGTTTAAGAGTGAAATATTAAAATATAGTCCAAAATTTTTGCATTTATAATAACTAGCTTCCTACCAAGCCCAAATGTTACTCTGATATATGAGCTATATTACTGTCAAGTTTCATCAAAATCCAACCAGTACTTTTGACATGACACAGTAACAAACTTTCGCACTTATAATATTAGCCGCATATAATCTACTTGGTCCTTTTTACCCAATACAGCTCTAAGGACTAACTGCGGAAATCAATATTCTGTCTATCTCTGGATTTGCTTACTAGAGATAGGAATTTGACATTACTTGTATGAGGCTAATGTCAAAATTATATCTCTAGTAAGCAAATCCAGAGTTAGATAGGTTATTGGGAACGGCCCTAAAACTACGTCTCAAACCGAACCATTGGTAAATAAAGGTAGCTAAATACATTAAAATAACCGGTTCTGGTCTAGTATTACAGGATATTAGCCAACCGAGAGAGAGGAAACGTGGTTCCGTGAACTTTACCTTAGATGTATACTTAATGATGTATGTATGTGTGTATATCTATACTCAACTTGGCTAAGCATTTGACTAAAGATCAACGATCTTAATGTGAATTGTTATCTATAAGTAGAAAACTTATAAAGAGAAAATAATATATGTCAACCTGCAATTTAGGTCAACCTGCCCCAATCTGTAAAAATTTTACCAATCTAAGATTAACCTACCACTATTGTGATAAGGTTGAAAATCTATTGAAGAATTTTTACAGATTGTGGTAGGTTGATGTGTCTTACCTATGCATTTTTGTTACGTATTGGTAGTATAGTTAGATTATCCTCGAGTAACATTAGGCTATATTTTTTGTCATGGTATCAGGTTTGCCAGGTAACTGGGTTTAGGAGATCAGATAGTCGCTCTATGTGGCACATTGGTTCTCAGCAGCATTTCGATAGACTGGAAGCCGGCCTGAACATATCTCGGATATTTCACACTTTCTGGCATCATTCTTAGATTTTTATACATATGAACTAAGTTTGGAAACTGGGTTGTGGAGGTCAGACAGGCAGTCGCTCCATGTAAAACACTGGTTCTCAGCTGCATCCGGTTAGACTGGAAGCCGACCCCAAAATAGTTGGGAAAAGGCTAGGCAGATGATGATGATGAACTAAGTTTAAATAGGTATGTGATTATACAATATAGGCAGGCGACTCGCCTACGGTTTCACCCGCGACCTGTGGGAACTACTTGGCGCAACCGGCTAAAAAGTATACCCTACTTCGTTTAATGGGCTATCTAAATCTGAAAGAATCTTCAAATCAGTTCAGTAGTTCCTAAGATTAGAACAAACAAACTATTCACTCTATTCAGCTAGTTATCATATTAGTATAGATTTTTGCACAAGCAACTTTGGAATAGTTCTTAGTATGCCATATTTCTACATAACGACCTAATTTTAGGAGAGAATGGTGTTAATTAATCGTCATGGCTGCGAATGAATGAGTGAATGAATGAACTAAAACATAGTTGAAGACATATAAACGATGGGCATAGACAATGCGTCTATTTACTTTTTATATTCAATCAAATCACACTAATTAATAAACGTGAAAACTTGGATGTATGTTTATTACTCTTTCACCCAAGAATAACTGAAAGGATTTTGATGAAATTTTACAGTAGCATAACTTATAGTAGGTTATACATTAAAATATCTGATAGATTTCTTTTTATCCGGTTACGGGAAATTTCTTCGGGAGGCGAGTGAAACCGTTAAGAAAAGGTAGTTTATTTTTATTTTACGAGAATATAATTTTTTTTGGAGAAATTTCGGAAAAGTATACTTACCTAAGTATGTATTATAGTTGGGCTGCGGGTTGTTCGAAAGAGTTACCTTGTCCCTGGCACACAAAGGGCTCCCGAAGGAACACGGTGGGTTTTAGTCAGTAAAAGTCTGACACTCCCTCACGCTGTCACCCACAGCGGGAGGGGTCATACTGATGATTTCCCATCGATGTATAAAAAAAAAGTATGTATTATAGTTTGTTTTAATTAACATTAAAGCTGCAATTCCAAATTAATTAGTGAATTGCGTGTCTGATCACAAAATGCAATTTACAAGAGCAATCCATCTTAACGATATTAATATGAATATTATAATCAACAAATTATTCTTTAATACCAAATGTAAAGGCTGATCTGTCGTTTAAAAGTTCAACCTACATTCTAGAGGTATTGCAAATATGGATCTAAATATTATAACGTAATATACGTACAATAAATACATATAAGAAGCTTGAATAAGATATAAAAAAGTTAAACATTTGACTATTACTAAAATTAAAATTCGAATAATAAAAATATTCAAATTAATTCGAATGCACTGTCAAAGTCATGTCGTTCCAATTTTAAAAAGTAGCCGGCCATTTCCTCGACATACGAATCTATCAGTCAAAAATGTATCGCGCTTCCTATACACCCTTCCCGCCCTTGAATACCGACCACTTACTTTTTTTACGTACTGAGCTCAAGCAAGTGGTAATGGTATAAAAACGTGCGGCGACCAATCGAGAGCAGTCAGTAGCCTTCGAGCAGTCTAACACAGAAGTGCACGATGAGAGTTCTGGTGGGTCTAACTTACAAACTCTTTGGTGCTTTTTAATTTTAATTAACCAGTGCTGTGGTTCAGTGTCTGTGATCAGTGATGTGACGTGTTATCGATGCTTGTGATGTAATCGATGTTCTAATCGGCTTTGTTTCGCAGATTGTCGCCGCCGTCCTCGCCTGCGCCGCAGCCGCGCCCTCCGGCCTGCTGGCAGCACCCTACGGCCATGGCCTCGTCGGCCACGCTGGGCTCGCAGTGGCCCACGCGGCCCCCTACGCGGTGGCTCATGCCGCCCCGTTGGCCGTGGCCCACGCCCCGGTAGCCGTTGCCCACGGCCCCGCTCTCCCCACCATCTCGCCCGGAGACATCGCCGGTGCTGCCATCGACGCCCACGTTGAAGCCTCCGACCACGTCCGCGCTGCCGCCGACGCCGCCCGCGAATACCACGACCAGGCTTCCGAGCTCCATGGACAGGCCATCAACGCCGCTGAAGACCACTCTTGGCAAGCCGTTGACGCCGTGAAGACCGCTGAGGCTCAGTTGGACGGTGCCGCCGCTGGTGTGGCCCCCGTGCTGGCTAAGCAGCTGGCTGGTCATGGACACGCTGGTCTGGTCGCCGCCGCGCCCGTCGCTTACGGCGCTCACGGATACGCCGGTCACGGTGTGGGCATCGCCCCCGCTGTTGCCTACGGTGGTAGCCACTCCGTGTCCAGCTCCTCCCTGTCCCAGACCCACCCCGCCCCCGTGGTGCACGCTCCCCTGGCCGTCGCCCACGCCGCCCCCCTCGCGGTTGCCCACGCCGCCCCCCTCGCGGTTGCCCATGCCGCCCCCCTCGGTTACGCTCATGGACTCCACGGACACGCATGGTAAACTGTGATAAAATTTAGATACCAAAAAAATAATACTCAATGTTTTGGATTTTGTAAATAAATTATATATAAAAAAGTATACAGGCTAAACAGAGGCGAGGATGTGTGAATAAATGAAATAGTAATTTTACATTTTGTTTCCTTTATTTATCTACACTACATAATACACAAAACCACATAATTCACAACACACGAATGATTTCAAACAATAAAATCGTTCAACACGAATCGGTAGTTACATCGATTATTTAAAACAAATATTCGATAATCGCTGGCTATTATTCGTTTCGAAATGTCAAGTTCAGATTTTAAGTCGGCCTTAGCACGATAAAGCTCAATGTCTCAATTTATTTATGTTTTTAATGCATAATATCGATAGCTGACATACTTTAGCACAACATTAAGAAACAATAATGTAATAAATACCTTTGAAATTAATTTTATAGGCAAAGACATCGACTTCCTTACAGCCAAAGTCAAATAATATCTAATCGATATTTTTTATAGTAACCACGCCTTTAAACGCATATTAAGTTTTTTACTATAACTTATTCAACAAATCGCTCAAGGTTATTAACTCAGATATTTTGGACTTCCGCTTCTACATTTTAGCGTGTTAAATTAATTATTTGCGATCGAAATGATTTATATAAAAAATGGAGTAAGGACAAAGGATACGTGAAGGTCAATATTTCTAATATAAACTCAAGGTCAAAACGTTCATAAAGCGAGCTTTAAATTACTGTATTCTAGGTCAACTTTGAATTAAGTATCTAGTTTGAAATGACACAACTGGGCAATGCATTCTTTGTTTAATATAGTAGAACAATAGAACGTTTGAAAGGCTTTGAGAATATTTTGTGCAAGTATTTGTTGTACTGTCATCATCAAAATAATTATTTATTACACTGTAGAATTTTATTGAAAGAAAAAACTAGTACGAAGGTATCAGATAGCTGTGTTCTTCAACCCAGTTACCCGGGTAACCGGATACCCCTTGGTAAGACAGGTTGTCAGACTTACTGGCTTCTGACTACCCGTGACGACTGTCAAAGATTCTCAAATGACAGCCGGGACATGCGGCTGTCACTTAGCCACGTGCACCTCAATTGACCCGCCCTGCTTAGCCACGAGGCCCTCGATCGAATCGTGCAGCTTTAACTTAGTCACCTGCACCTCAATCGACCCGAGCTGCTTAGCCACGAGGCCCTCGATCGAATCGTGCTGCTGTTTCTTAGCCACGAGCACCTCAATCTTCCCGAGTAGCTACTTAGCTTGTTACCTAGCCACGAGCACCTCAATCTTCCCGAGTGGCTACTTAGCTTGTTACCTAGCCACGAGCACCTCAATCTTCCCGAGTAGCTACTTAACTGGTTACCCAGCCACAAGCAGCTTTATCATCTCGAGTGGCTACTTAGCTAGTTACCTAGCCACGAGCACCTCAATCTTCCCCTGTGGCTACTTAGCTGGTTACCTAGCCACGAGCACCTCAATCTTCCCGAGCACCATTTTTAAAACCCCAAACATATCATTAAAAATAATAGCGAATAGAAATGAGTCAATACAAACTATACTTCTTCTCACAACAATTACTAAGTTATGAAACCTTAGTGTGCCAACTAAATAGTTATAAATTAAACTAAATGGCAAACGCTGGTGACTTAAGACGTGTGCAGAGTAACTTGTGTAATGGAAGTTTAGATTTAAGTAATAAACTAGTTATGCACCGCGGTTTCTACCGCGTACCGGGAGGGAACTTCTACCTGTGACGGGATAAATATTGCCTATGTTACTCGGGATCGGGGCAGCTTTCCAACAGTGAAATATTTTTTAATTGGTTCAGTAGTTTCGGAACCTTTACCGAAACGAACACAAAAAGCTATTATCCACAATTTCACGCCCCGAGAGAACTACTCCCCGAATCTGGACAAAAATAAGATAACCTATGTCCATTCTCAAGCTCCTCGACCGTGTACATAATAAAGCTAGATCATAATAATGCGTTTCACCCGCGACCCAAGGGAACTCCATCCCGCACATGGATAATAGTCTTCCTCGAAAAATGAGCTATGTAACACTGAAAGAATTTCTCAAATCGCTCTAGTAATTCCTGAGATTAGCACACAAACATTTTAGCATAGATATAAGGCTGCGACATTATCGTGACCTCTTAGTTACCAAGCAACCAAAAAAAACAAAAACTTTAAGACTACAAAAAAATCTACCTAAATAAGGTTCTAACACAATCTGATCACGTCTTTACCAACATTCTAGTCTACCTCACAATATCCTAGATATTACTGTGGCGGCCATTTTGAATTGTTACGCCAACAATCAAACTGGAATTAGGTATATTTGCTGTGTTTCTGAGTGGGCTAGTTTTTGCTGTAATGGAGCAATGCTCCCCTGGGGTGATTTGGTTTACTTGGAAGCTAAAAGTCTGGTTGACATTTTGTTGGTAAGTTAAATATCATGCAGTTTGAATGAAGGGCCATTGAACTTTAAGTTGCTGGATTATTCGAAAGACTTATAGCCTGGAATCCAGTTGACGCAATGGTCGCCATGATTGAGGGCCCCAGGTCGAAGAAAGGAGACCGCAAACCCCAGCAGGGCCCACTAGGGCCAGGGCCTGCCGGGGCTGTGGAATTTTTCAAAAGAGTTACCGCGGTCCTGGCACACAAAAGGCTCCCGAAGGAACACGGTGGGTTTTAGTCAGAAAAAGTCTGACACTCCCTCAAGCTGTCACCCACACCGGGAGGGGTCATACTGATATTTCCTAACGATAAAAAAAGGGTCCCAGGTTCGATTCCTAGTACGGTCAACTTTTGACGAGTACAGTTTTAATTTTAGATAACAGGAGCAAGATTCTACAAAAATAATCAGTTTTATTACTGTACAACGAGCGAGCTGTGGTCTCTTCTCATATAGTTAAGTAAAGAGGGTGAATCACTACTCTTGATCAAGGCTGATTGATACGTGATTTTAGACTTACAAGTCTAGCTGTTTTACTCAGTCATTGGTGTCAAAGATATACATATGTAGTTACTTAGACAAGTTGCATTGGAACTTGCCTATTTTTGCGGTGGGAAATAATCAGATGACTCTTCCTGCTATTGGCGCACGGTGAGGAAGTGTCAGACTTTTACTGACTAACACCTACAGTGTTCCTTCCTGAGCCCTTTGTGTACCTGAGCCGCGGTAACTCTCGCAAGGCCTATGCCTGACCAGGAATCGAACCCGCACACTCATACCTGAGAGGCTGGTGTACCACTGAGTAATCAGAACAAGTTTCTGCAATACTATTATCTTAACCAAAGTAAGAACAGTTCAATTGTGACCAGATTAACTTAACTTTCTCTGAATAAGGTTACAAAGAAACTGGTTTTTCTCATTAGGATGCTGTGAGTATCTTTATGTGCAAGTAACCTACTTGACAATCTGCAAGGCATTGCACTTTTACTCTCAATTAGGTACTTACATAAACTATTTTATAACTAAAGCAGCTTGACTCTACTTCTAACTCCTAGCAAAATGTGCCTAGCCTTTTCCTAGCCATGTTGGGGTTGGGTTTCAGTCTAACCAGATGCAGCTGAGTGCCAGTATGCCACATGGAGCGACTGCTTATCTGACCCAGTTACCCGGATAATCCCTTGCCAAAGATGTTCAAATGACCGCTGGAATCCACCGATATAAAAAATATCTTGCGAGTATTCGTTTATCCAAACTATCCAAACTATAATATTATAAATGCGAAAGTAACTCTGTCTGTCTGTCTGTCTTTTCTTCACGCCTAAACTACTGAACCGATTTGTGTGAAATTTGGTACAGACATAGTTTGGAACTTGAGAAAGGACATAGGATAGTTTTTATTTCAAAAAATAAAAATAAAAAATAAACTTATTCCGGATATACAGCGCCGTCTATTGTTCAATTTCGTACTATAAATGTCGAGCTGTTCCTATACTCCGTAGATAGATGGCGTTGATCAAAAATTTGCCGGAAGTCACTATTCCACGCGAACGAAGTCGCGGGCAAAAGGTAGTGAATCTATACTTGTAGGAACGTGTAAATATTGCCACAAGTATGTTTATTAGCTAACATTTTTATGGGAAAACCACTCAAAAATAAAGGAGAGACGTGCTGATACCCATCACCACTGCTACCATTCCGGGAGGGATCGTATTGTTTTGTTCCCACCAAACAAAAATATTTGAAAAACTAGCATTGTATTTAAGTCTAAGCGCCTACGATATAGTTACTGCAATGATACAAGAAGATATTCTTTCACGAGCGCCTTAGCTTATAGTTGCTGCAAACAGTAACGAATGTGCGATGCTATGACAAAATCGCGAGGCGAACGTTACTAAGGCAGGAACAATGATTGCAATTGATCTGTTATTGAGTATTATAACAGAAAATTGAAAACATTTTAGAAGATATGCCTTACTATACCTTTTAAAAAGATGGTTAGAATAGATTAAATAGTTATAAGATAATTTAGGTTTATAAAATGAAGAGGTATGCGCATGAACCTCGCAATTTTATTCAAACATATCTAAGATCAATAATATTATACCTTGAAATTCAATAAGATGGGGAGAACCAAAACACTCCGTTCCTAAGCTACCTACATATCAACTACGCGACCAAATTTAACCTCCTCCCATTTTACGAAGTTGGTTAAAAACAAAACCTGCCCACAGACTTACGAAATCATCAACATAGACAGACATACATACATTACATCACAACTTTACGCTCATCAATCACAAATTACACACACATGCTTATACTTGACTCATCACACGCACACAAATAAGAATTGAGCATCATCATTTGTGTACGTATACACTAGTTGCATACCGCGGCGTCGGTCGGACAGAAAAAAAATTAAGGGTGAATTTGTAACATATCAATTATTATTTTCAGCTGTAGCTTCTATGCACGTCCGTAGGAACGTAGATACGAACATTCGAGTTTTATAATATAATATTACTATCGACCCACCCCGGCTTCTCAAGGGTGCAATTAGAAACCCCAAAAATAACAGTATTCCTCCACTAATTAATGGATGATAATATAAATATTAACCTTCCTCTTGATAAACCGCATCAAGACCCGTTGCGTACTATTAAAGATTGAAGCATCATCATCTCCCTGCCCTTAACCCAATTTATTTGTGGTCGACGCAGCATGTTTTCTTCTTCCATTCTCTTCTATTTGCCGTCATCTCACAAGTAACATTCTTCCTAGCCATATCGACTTTCACGCAATCCATCCATCGTTTCTTTGGTCGTCCCCTTCCGCAATATCCATCTACAAATCTACATTCATGCTCAAAACCTTTCTCACAACATGATCCTCACTTCTCCGCATCACATGCCTATACCAAAGAAAGATAAAGATAAAAGATCTAAGATTTAAGCATACATAGGGATATAGAGATAGAGAATTCGATTTTGTTTTATACTACGTAGTGTTAGTAGTGTTACGAACAAACTGACGCTTCAATAACATTTATTAGTACATAGTACGTCATAAGAAGATCTCGTTCTTAGAGGTCAGTAACCGACCATCCTCTCAGTTCAAGGTCTATTGAGAGTAAAAACCTTTGTGAGCAATAATAATATTATCTAACATAGCTGTATTTATGATGAAGTCATCATGTTTTTATTTTTTAATCTTCTTTTTTTTCTGACATTTGTATGACGGATCTATGACGTAGAATTGTAACAACGACTGCTACTTAGTAGCATTTGGTGACCCTGGTGTTACGTGCCCTCCCAAGCACGGGGTGTAACACCGCGAACTTCCATACTCCGGACTGATTTATGATGGAGGGGAAAAAGTGGCACCAAATGGTTCGTGTAAATATATACTTGGCGCTGACCAGCCAGTTCTTTGCTTGAACTTGGCTTGACACGCTGCCGCGTGTCTAGATTTCTTCTATAATCCATTTAGCGTTTTCAGGCCGACCTGGGAATCGAACCCGCTGTCCTGCACATTCGAGATTACGGCTACTAAGACAACGGGATATTCATTTACGAAAAGGACAGGCGTATGTGTCTAAACTTTTTAGTTATCATCTTTACTAATATTATAAAGCTGAAGAGTTTGTTTGTTTGAACACACTAATCTCAGGAACTACTGGTCCGATTTGGAAAATTATTTCAGTGTTAAATAGCCCATTTATCGAGGATGGCTAAAGGCTACTTTTTATCCGGTTGCGCGGAGTAGTTCCTACGGGAAAGCGGGTGAATCCGCTGGCAGAAGCTTGTTTTGTATAAGAAACACGCCCTAATTTATATAAATACCTAAAAAATGAGAGTCTATTTATATCAACCGACATTAAGTTTACACCTACATTTGAATAAGATTATATTTACCCTCCTGCGTCAGTTGGGTAGAGTCCCGAGTCTACACCCATTATGAAATGACCACGAAATAATTGTCTCCAAGGTTTCAGGCTATTTGGCTAACTACTCCGCGCAACCGGATAAAAAGTATAACCTTCTCTGAACCTTCCTCTATAATGGGGCTATCTAATACTGAAAGACTTTTCTAGGTTCCCGAACCGGAAGTCGGTTTTGTTTTTTTATATATTTTTTTTTTTTTTGCTTTTCAGTTTTCGGGTCTAAAACTATAATATCTTTAATACCCATACCCACCCACAGTGACAGTCGGTCCCGTAATAGTATCATCGACGTAAAAAAGCGTAAGAAATTTGAAGAGTTCTCTCAATTTCTCCAGGATCCCATCATCAGATCCTGGTCTCCTTACCATGGCACCACACTGACATCGTACTCTTTCAAACACAAAAAGAATTTCTTAAATCGGTCCATAACTGCCGGAGATATGGATTAACATATATAAAAAAAGAACCTCATCCTTTTTGGGAAGTCGGTTAAAAACGAGACCCTATTACTAGACTTAGTTGTCCGTCTGTTTGGCCGTCTGTCACCAGGCTGCATCTCAAGAACCGTGATAGCGTGACAGTTGAAATATTCACAGATGTATTGTTGCCGCTATAAGAACAAATACTGAAAACTACAACAAAATGAATTCTAGAAAAACTAGTCTATATTTACTACCAACTTCTAAAAAATCAAAATAATTCACTGTTCAAAAACTCGAAGGTCAAAGGTCGCCGCCCGTCCTGAAGGTCAAGGTCAGCAGAAAGTGAGCGTACAGTCAGCATCAAAAGTAGCTGAACAAATCTAAATTTTCAAAACTGCTTAACACCGTGTCGTCAATAACTTACCGGACTACTCATCCACTTTTTTTGAAGGTTAGGATGTTAAGCAAATTTTGGCGTTTGTGTTGTTAAGAAATTATGATCCTAGACGCTGATAGGGACTTTTAAAAATGTTGATTTGCTCAGCTACTTTTGATGCTGACCGTACATGATGAGCTGGTTTGCAAAACCTTCCGCTTTACAAAAGTGAAATGTGAACGGGTACATTATTATTTTCTTTATGGATTTGCGGTAGTCGACAGTTTTTGAGAAAGATATGTATAAAACATTTTTTCGTATAAGTTCTTGCAATCTATAGCAGATTCCAGCAAGGTCAACCTATCCGAATTTGTCAAATTTTACCAATCGAACATAAACCTTCCAACACGCTTGCCAGTGGCGTAGCTAGGTAACCGCGGGCCCCGGGACAAATAGAAAAACGGGGCCCCTTAAAGGAAAAAAGGAATGGAATATGTAATTTATTGTTAAATAGAGAGTAACTTTGAAAAGTTCAGTGTGATCGTCATTTTCTGGTAATGATTCGAGGGGCCCCCTGAACTTGGGGCTCCGGGGCACTGCCCCTTCTAGGCCCTTCGTAGCTACGCCACTGACGCTTGCCCAGGGCAGTGAGTATGGGCAAATCATATAAAAAATGAAAACCATTGTTTTACATGGAGCGACTAACTGGGTTATTGAGGACAGGCAGCCTGTCCTCAATAACCCAGTTACCCGGGCAACTCGATACCCATTGGTTAGACTGGTTATCAGACTCTCTGACTTCTGACTACCCGTAATGACTGCCAAAGATGATCAAATTACAGCCGGGACCCACCAGTTTATCGTGCCTTCCGAAACACGGAAGAACTCGTTATGACAAGATGGTCATCCATACTCTCTCTGAAAAATAAATATATTTACATGCCATTGAAAAAGTCGTGGTGGCCTTGTGAGTAAAACACCAACCTCTCATGTACGAGTGTGTGGGTTCGATTCCAGGTCAGGCAAGTACCAGTGCAACTTTTCTTCTAAGTTTGTTTAACTTTCTAAGTACAATCCTTAGACACCAATGACTGATAAAAAAGGTGAAGGGAAGAATTCGAGGAAACCTGGATTAATAAAGACTGAAATCACACCATCCCACATTGAGCAAGCGTGGTGATTAACGCTCTATCCTTCTCTGTGTGAGAGGAGGCCTGTGCCCAGCAGTGGGACGATAAAAAGGCAAGTGAAAAAATGCCATTATAATATTTTGCTACGTATTTAAAAAAACTCCTACGCATGTTCTGGCGTAGCATTTAGGTAAATGTGAATATTATACAAAGTTTTACGGAAGGCGACATTACGGAGTAATTACTGTATTTGAGAGCAATGTCAATTTATTTACGACTAAACCACACCTTTGGTATTTGTTTGGCGGTTTTTTCGCACGAAAATTAGTCTGTATCATTTGCATAAGACATTAGAAGCACATTCCTGGTTTTATTCGACGGGGTTCTGTAGGGAATTAAAAGCCATCTTCGTAGGATCCAGGTAAAGTTTAGATAGATATCTGACAGATAATGACATACATATAAAAGTTGTCAATGTGTGTTGTGTTGCTGTTGTTGTTGCAGCGCACGTGGTTTTTCGCAACGTTTCCGTCGCGTGTTTATAGCAAATTGTTTATAAAAAAATTCGGTGTCCACTTTGCTGTTCGCGGCAATTCTGTTGCACGGCCGCGAAGAATTCGCTGCGCATTCGCTGCGTGATCGTGGTGTGTCCGTAACGTATTCACTGTGTTCACTGTGGGGGTTATAGTAAAGAAATGGCAGTAAGAAACCTAAGACTCAGCACGACTTTGTCTAGATTTCATTACTTTTTAGAGATAAAGAAGCAGTTCCATAAAGACTTGGCTAGTATTTTACAGTATGTTTTTGGTCGGATTTATATTGCCGCTTTAAGAAAAATCAAAAACTATAACATAAAAAACGTGATTTTTGTACGGAACCCTTCATGCACATGTACATGGCCGGTTTTTTTTATTATTTTTAGTACTTTATAAATAAATAATATTCAGAATATCAACGTGTACGAGGTACCTGATACATGACTGAAAGATCTCTTGTTTTCCAAGGGTGGGACCTTTATTCTTTGGATTGTTTATTTTCGATCTATATTAGTCTTAATAACAAACATATCCGTTGCGGGTTCTGTATTATGAGTATATTTTTTACCTCAATCTGTCTTATTTTTTCAATAGATTTTCAACCTTATCACAATAGTGGTAGGTTAATGTTTGATTGGTAAAATTTTACAGATTTGGGTAGGGTGTTGTCTGTAGGTACATGCACACAAATATTTGACTCATGTAGGAATCCAAATCGTGACCTCAAGGTAGATACACCAAATACTTTGTTATCTGGTGGCCAAACCATGTTACTATTATTTGAAACCATGTTACTATGATACTATTCATTCAAACGTCTGAATTGAGAACCTTCTCCTTTTAAGGAAGTCGGTAAAAAACATACATTTTTTGTTGGGACATCATCAAATGGCCTTCCCGCTGTGGGTGTAGTGTGAAGGAATGTCAGACTGTTACTGACTAAGACCATGTTCCTCCATAGACTTATAAAATGGCTTTAATATTCAACAAAAGGAACCCTAAAATTTTGCACCGTTGACATTTAAACTCGAACTAGATAAAGCAGGTAATGAGTTGGTACATAAAGAAAACAAAGCTGTGTCTGTCTGTCTGCACAAACAAGACAGTATGTGTGAAAATGTTTAATTAAAACAACGCTGGATTAAAAATATTAACCCGATGCAAAAGAGAAGGTTTCCCGATAAGCTAAAAAGGATTCTCATATCTTTGTTTTGTAAATAACTATGCATGTGTTGCTGGGGAGTTTGTTGCACCGCTTCTTTCCAGCAAAAACACATAGGAAGTGGTGAAGGGCGGATGTTTTTGGGGCTGTCTCATGTAATTTTGACGTTCGAAAAGTGCTGTTTTCAGCCTACTTTGGAGAAATGCTTTTTGGTTTTGACTTTATAGTTTGGAAAATTCGTTGGTGACACGCGAAAGTAAGCTACGGGGGTCGGGATTATCTGATAGGACTGTCTCGATTTTTTACAGATGCTGAAGAAATACTGATTTCACTTAAATTTGTTAACATGTTTTTATATGAATACAAAGTTAATAAAAACGTCGATATGTAAAGAAAATCTTCTTGAACATACCGTCAGGCGCAGTCATGTCCTCCTCCATTTAAATTATTTAAAGCAAGTCATGTCATGTCTACACATCAATCTGTCATCATCATTATGATATGATCAGCAGATCGCTTAAGTACTTCAGTAAAATGGTGGCTATTTTGCAAATTATGTTGAGTGAATTACGTCCAAGCTACACTTCGCGTTAACCAGCTTTACAATCCTGAAGTTAGACATTTGACTCCTCACGTGCTGACTCCTCATCTACCTAGGCTTTTCCCAACTTCGTTTGGGGCCAGCGTCCAGTTAAGATATATGTAGCGGGGTATCAGTGTGCAACATGAAGCGACTGCCTATTTCATCTCCTCAACCTAATATTCGTGCAACCTGATACCTCTAGGTAAGACCATTGTCAGACTTCCTGGCTACCCGTAACAACCTGCCAAAGATGTTCAAGTGACAGCCGAGCCCCACCAATTCAACGTGCGCATGACACGGAGGAAGTCGTCATGACAAGATGGTCACCCATTCTCGAGATGAACCACGCTAAGCGTTGCTTAAACTTATCACCGATCGGCCTTTGGCTACGTTACTTACTGCGGAAATCAATATTCTGCCTATCTCTGGATTTGCTTACTAGTGATAGAATTTTGACATTAGCCCCATACAAGTAATGTCAAATTCCTATCTCTGGTAAGCAAATCCAGAGATAGATAGGTTATTGGGAACGGCCGTTAGCCAAGAGCTCATCTCGCCCATCCATTGACTGACTTTCGGGATAATTGTAGCCTAACCTTGATCGCAAACTTATAGACCTGAGTAATGGCGTCCTAGCCGATTGCCGGGCACGGCACCTGTTCTCATATAAGGAGATCAGCCAGCTGCGCAGGACATATTATAGTGCACAAGCATTAGCGCAGACACAGGTGCACTCCCTATTCCCTCACTCTCATAACCCGGCAATCCGACACGACCGGAGAGAGAATGTCGGTCCTGACCTGAATAGTTGTTACTTAGCCACTAGCTCTTCTCGCCCACCCATTAACTTTTGGGATTACTAAAGCTTAACCTTGACCGCCAACTTAGCCACGGGCTCCTCATATTAAACCAACAAGGATAATACGTCACGCTCCACTTGAAAAAGTCATTCAACACCGCAGTCTCAAATTCCATGAAAGAATTGAAGCAAACAAGTTTTTGTGTGACTTTTTCTAGAAAAAAAAAAAGGATATTCTTTGAGCCAATGGCGGTGGATAACCGGTCTGCATAATTCTTTAATAGGAACAAAGGATACTAAGTAATGCTTGTTTTTAATTGAAATAGTACAGACACCAGCAGGTCAGCTAACCCGAATCTGTCAAATTTTACCAATCGAACATTAACCTTCCACTATTGTGATAAGGTTGAAAATCTATTGAAGAAAG
>NWSH02000004.1:59923-75655 GCA_002382865.2 Heliothis virescens | reverse complement strand
ACCAGTCTCACCAATGGGTATTGGGTTGCCCGGGTAACTGGGCTATAGAGGTCAGACAGGCAGTCGCTCCATGTGGCACACTGGTTCTCAGCTGCATCCAATTAGACTGGAAGACGACCCCAACATAGTTGGGAAAAGGCTAGGCAGAAGATGATTGAAGCCATATTTTAGACAAGAAACGGTCTTACTCCCGATGAAATAATAAAAGTTTACGATACCTCTTTTCTACCGACGTTTAGGCCGAATTGCACCGAGCGTGGTCTCAGAAGAGTCTACCCGTTTTTTGTCTAAAATATGTGTACAAGTCGCGAAAGTTTAAAAACATTTATGATGGCTTCACATAGCTCGCTAAAAAATATCAAAAAATCTAGTCAAATTAATCTTTGAACTCAAACGAAACCCAATCACAGAACAAGTTCATACTTTTAATGATTATGACGCAACGTGCCCACGAAAATTATTGAGTTAAGACCAAGATGGCGCCTGCTGTCAATCGTAGCTTCCTGCATTCTTAGCGCACTCGCTTCACAGCCCGGTTTGGGGTTCCGTAGGAAATTGTCAAGTAAAAGGCTTTTACTTTATGAAGCCTGGTTTCATGTATATGGTAAGATAAGCCGTAGTTGTTTTATTTATCGAGTGAGAAGAAGATTTTAATCACCTAACAAATCCTACAGCCAGTTTCAC
This sequence comes from Heliothis virescens, assembly GCA_002382865.2. NCBI lineage: Eukaryota > Metazoa > Arthropoda > Insecta > Lepidoptera > Noctuidae > Heliothis > Heliothis virescens. The sequence continues at coordinate 74,971 of NWSH02000004.1, read as the reverse complement.
AGGTTCCAGATAGAGTTCTAAATAGTTATCTGACAGATAGTGTCCAAGAAATGTTTTTAATTTTTATAAATTGTATACGACATGATCTGTCAGGTAGTTATCTAAAACTCTAACTGGAAAATGTGAAACCGACCGCTAGTGTCAGAGCACCCTACAAATTGTGCTAATATTTTACTTTTCAAAATTAATTAGATTTGTCAAAAAGTTAATGAAGAAAAGTAAAATAACCAACAACTGGATTCAAAATCACAATGAAAAAAATACTATCGAGGTTAAGTGGAGACTTTAAATTACTTATTCACAGCACTTGAATGACAGACAAAAACGGCATTGCACCCACTTGCACCAATATGCAAAACAGATGCAACTAAGATGTTTTTCTAAGGACAGACAACTATTATATACCCTATATAAAAACGTGACTAGATATACATAAATTATAATCATAAATATCTATGGACTTTGACGTTTCACAAAAAAGAAAAACATTCTTAATATTATAAAGCTGAACAGTTTATTTGAACGCTTGAATCTTAGAAACTACTAGACCGATTTCAATAATTCTCACAGCGTTAGATAGCCCATTTATCGAGGAAGGCTATAGACTACTTTTTATCTAGATACGCATAATAGTTCCTAAGTTACGCGGGTGAATTCGCCGGGGTAAGTTAGCTGTATAAATAATTTTTGGTCTACAGAACCCACGCGTTATTTCAACGAAAATACACTACAGGTTATTGGATTTTTTTACTTATTTACCCACATTAAACTGAGTATCCCGTCTGATCTATATTGTATGGTATAAATAGCGATGGACACACGATATGGACATCAGTAGCCATCTACAGCTCCCAGGGTCAAGATGAGAGTTCTGGTCAGTGCCGCCATATATTTAAAGGCTTTTTTGCTCAAAAAGTAGGGTTGTGAAAAGTGTTTTTGTTATATTTGTGTTTGGTTTTTTCAAAAGTGATTTTTTTAGGATCATTGATAAGTATTTGTTTGGCGATTTTTTTAAGGAATACTATTGGAGAGTTTTAGATAGCTATGTGTTATAATGTCGTAGAAATCTTTTTTATTTTGACTACTGGCCTGGTTCACAGGTTGACAGCTGTTTGAAAGTAGTGACTTAATTGTTTCTATGCCATTATCTGTTAGATAACTATCTAGAAATTTATCTGGAACCTATGAAACTGGCCATATAAGTTTTTCTTTGGTAAATCTTTGTGATGTTCGTAAGAATTTTATTAAGAACAAATTGCGAAGAAACTTGATAACTTTAATGACTGAATGACTTGTGTTCCGACATAAAATTAATTCAGTTACCGGGGATATTCATTTTGATATTGTTTATCGAGGAACGAAATATTAATTTACATTTGCACAAAAAATATATATTTATAAAAGTATATTTACTATATAATGAGGGTCTCACGCATCATACAATTCAATGAGCAACATTGCTATTTATTTGTCGATGGGAAATCATTCGATGACCCCTCCCGCTGTGGGTGACAGCGTGAGGGAGTGTCAGACTCTTACTGACTAAAACCCACCGTGTTTTTCTTGAGCCCTTTGTGTACCTAAACCGCGGCAACTCTTTCGAACAATCCCGCAGCCCAGCTACATTTACGTTGAAAAACCGGCCAAGTGCGAGTTGGACTCGCACATGAAGGGTTCCGTACCATTATACATGAAAAATGAATGTATCTATTACCTAGAACTAACCAAAATACTTACAAACATTTTTCGGACCGCAAAAAATAACTTTGTTTTTCATACAAATGTATGAATAACAAACTTATAATTTGCGTTTATTGTAATTTTTAGTATTTGTTGTTATAGCGGCAACGGAAATACATCATTTATGAAAATTTCAGCTTTCTAGCTATCACGGTTAATGAGATACAGCCTGGAGACAGACAAGGAAGTCTTAGTAATATAGGGTCCCGTTTTACCCTTTGGGTACGGAACCCTAAAAAATAGAGATACTTGCAAGCATTAAAAATAGACAAAGAAAACCTACAGAACCTGCACTTAGCATGTACATAAATTACTCTTGCAATTTTTAATGTTTTTTTTCTTACATATATTTATTTAAATGTCACATATACTGCACTTGTATGATGCATATAAATAGGAATGGTTGAATTTCATCATTATCAGTAGCCATCTTGGTGTACCATAGACAAGATGAGAGTTCTGGTTAGTGGTCTTTCTTATTTTTATTTTTTTTGTGAAGTGAAATTTTCTGGTGCATTTTTGGGAAAGTGGTTGCAATATTGCTTAGGTACAGACGACAGCACATCAAGTTACCACAATCTGTCAAATTTCTGCAATCGATTTTCAACCTTATCGTAATTGGGGTAGGTTAATGTTTGATTGGTAAAATTTTACAGATTCGTATACGTTGACCTGCTGTCGTCTGTACTTTGTGAAAGAAATAGGGTTTCAATTGTCTTCTTTATAAATAATTAGAACAATGAGTAAATTATTTTCAATTAAGTTAAGAAAACTGTTTTCTTTGATATTTGCAAAAATTGTAGCAAATTAATTGTGTTTTCAAGCTAAATCGTATATAAAATATGTAGTCACAATTATTACAAAAAAAAATCTTAAAATCGGGGTGAAATAACGTGTATTTCGGCCCTTTTCAGTTATTAGCTTCTATGCATTTTTTTATAAGTAGTCAAAGTAGTGTCATAGCAATTCCCAAAAAAATAAAACACAAATTTTCATGTAAAATCTCTTGCCAGCTTTATAATTTTTATAGCACAACATATATATCTCAGATAGTTCAGTTATATTACTCGCTCAATATCGTATCATCTCCTACCAGTGGTGCACACTGCTGAAAAACGAACGTAGGCGACCGACTGGTGGCGGTATAACCACCACACAGCACCAAGTGGGATATTAAATGCCTTGCTCGGAGATGGGCAGCAGCATCTCAGAAGCTAATAATATCCCACACTGCGCTCACCAACACGCATGCCCAGCGCGGTGAGTATGGGCATATCCCCCCGGCGGGCGGGGAGGCAATATTACAGACGACAGCACATCATAATACCGCAATCCGTCAAATTTCTGGTATAGATTTTCAACCTTATCACAATACTGGAAGGTTAATGTTCGATTGGTAACATTTGACAGATTCGTATACGTTGACCTGCTGTCGTCTGTACAACTGCAGTGTTGTTAGGCTGTGACGATGACGATGATCGTACAAACGACAGTAGGTCAACCTACCCGAATTCATCAAATTTTATCAATCGAACATTAACCTTCCACTATTGTGATAAGGTTGAAAATCTATTGCAGAAATTTGACAGATTGAGGTAACTTGATGTGGTAGCGTCTGTACCATATACACAGTACGCACTGCGCTTATATTTACTGTATACGGAATTCAATAACTAATCCATCTGTCAATTTAGTTACTAGAGACTGCGTCGTTGGTCTAGTTGTCGCATAGCCGACTGCTGAGCACGAGGTCTCGGGTTCGATTCCCGGGACGGGCCGAAATCGCTTTGTGGGTTTTAGAGACTTTCACAAAGCATCCCGGAGTTGGAAGTTAGTGATTGATACACCCGTGCATCGGAGAGCACGTTAATGTCGGTCCTGCGCCTGATCTCTCTCCGGTCGTGTCGGATTGCCGGCCCATCGGGTTATGAGAGTGAGGGAATAGGGAGTGCACCTGTGTCTGTGCAAATGCTTGTGCACTATAACATGTCCTGCGCAATTGGCTGATCTGCTTACATGAGAGCAGCCGCCGTTGCCGATAATAATCGGCCAGGACGCCATCATCAGAGATAGGAATTTGACATTACTTGTATGGAGCTAATGTCAAAATTCAATCTCTAGTAAGCAAATCTACAGATAGATAATTTATTGGGAACGGTACAACTTGTTCCTATTACAAGTTACTCGATATTCATAATACATGTTTAATTAAACGAGTTTAAATATGCAATAAATATAGTTTACCTTCAATGTAATGTGACATATAAATAATGTAAAAATCTAGAAGCTTTATCTAGACCTAGCTTAGACTAGAAGTCTAGTACTAATATTATAAATGCGAAAGTCTATATGTCTGTCACTTTCATGGCTAACAAGACGAAGTATTTTTTTCAATTACATGTTCATAATGTACTTTTATTTTATTACCAAGTTCAGAGAGAAAGACTATGCTTCATAGGAACTTAATTATATTTCCCATCCACATCAAGGCAGTCTATATTTATATCTCTCACTCCCCCATGGTTTCACCCACGTCCCGGCAGACACGATTTCTCAGCCTCTACCAACACTATCTGTATACCAAGTTTCATTCTAATCGATTCAGTAGTTCAGGCGCAAAATTATTTCCTCATCTCTAAAGATTAAACTTTTTAACGCCACGCCACGATAGACCATTAAGCAACTGACAAAGCAAAGAACCAATACCAACTCTCACTAAAATCTACCATATCTTCCAGATTGTATCCGCTTTCTTCGCCGTCGCGGCCGCAGCGCCATCAGGCCTGTACGCCCCCCTCATAGTCCCAGCTGTGAAAGCCGTAGCAGTTCCTGCAGCCATCCCCACCATATCACCCGGAGACATCCAGGCAGCTGCCATTGATGCCCAAGTACAGGCCCAGGATCAGGCACAGGCAGCCGCTGACAAGGCCAGAGAATTAGCTGAACAAGCGACTGAGAATATCAACGAAAAAGCTATCACAGACTCCACTGTTGCTAACGAACAGAATTTGGAAGCTTTCTGGTCTGCCGAAGACAAGAAATGGCAGGCAGTAGACGCTTTGAAGACCGCTGAAGCTCAAATCGATGGTGCGGTAGCTAGCAACGCTAATCTTATCGCTAAATCCGCTGTCAGTGGTGTCTACCCTTACGTAGCTGCTGTTGGTGCTGTAGCACCTATCGTGGCTCCAATCCCACCCGTAGTCTACTCCCCTTACGTAGGAGCTTCAAGCTACTCCACCCAAACTTTGGTTACTGGCCAAGAGATCAAAACTGAGATTAAAGAAGAGAACAAAGAACAAGAAGCTGCTGTAAAGACCTCTGAACCAGCGAAGGAGGCTGAACCAGCTCCAGAAGTGAAGGAACCAGAAAAGGCCGAAGCAGCCGAATCTCCAGCTGTCAAAGCCGCTGAGAATTTAAACGAGAAACCTGCACTCATCGCCCAACCCCTGGTTGCCCAAATTGGACTCCCTAACGTGTACAGATACAATGTGGCGGTCCCAGCAGTAGGACACGTTGTTGGACAGCCGATCTTGAACTACGCTGCAGTACAACCAGTACTGGCCCCCACGTTTGTGAAGGCCTGGTAAGAATGGAGGTGGAATAATTAAAAATGATAATTTGACGACTAGCTTCCTTGTTTTATTTGGTTCTTCTGCCTACACCCTTACGACCTTCTGATGATCATAATTGAGATTATCTGTTAGATAATAATCAGACAAAAAATTTGATGGTGTCATCTTCACAATAAATAATGCTACTTCCTTGCTTCATCATAATCTATGCGAAAATTACAAAGCTAAAGAGTTTTTGATCACTTGGACGCGCTAGAGGTATTTCAAATGAGAAAATATTTCAATTTTGCGTAGCCCCATTTCACGACAAAGGCTGGCCATTTTTAGGACTCATTGTTACCACGGGACGCGGGTGATACCGCTAGCGGTAGCTAACTATTAACATCTTTTTTTTTCTATCCTATTCTGTCCCACTGCTGGACAAAGGCCTCCCTATCTTGCTTCCACACTTCTCGATCTTTCGACTGGGTCCACTAGTTCCGCTGATAGGCGTCTAGGTCGTCGCGCCATCTCTTCCGGGGCCTACCTCGTCTGCGGTTTCCATCATTGGGCACTATTAACATATTCGTAGATATTGATATCGTCATCATAGCCTATTCACTTTTGCATGGTTCATCTAAATGTGCTAGCTCCTACTTAAAATCCATGAGCATTGTACACTATGCTTACACAAGGCATTGACAAATTCACGCGAAGTAAAACGATATTACACTACTGGTACTTTACCAAACTCACAATAAATTCCTTCAGTAAATGAGTGATGTCCAACGAACAATTAGGTGTTCAAAAAGTTGTATTTTCCTTTTAGTACTGAAAGAATAATCCCAGGTATATCCTGAACCGATTTCAAATTAAACTTACCTACCAATAGAATACCACGTAATTTCTAAATGTAATAGGATAATATTTAATTCGGGTATGGTAAGTAATTCCTTTGGCACGCGAGTATGAGAAACTGGTCAAGACAATTAANGCTCCACAATTTCCATTGCTTATGCAAAATAAATTATATCCTCAAGTTGGGGACGAGGCAACTTTTTGGATTTCTTTTAAAACGAATAAATAATGTTCCGATAGTGGTGCACATTGCCATTAATCTATTAAGAAACAATGGGATAAGTTGATGGAGTCGTGATATATAAAATTACGAGCTTCTGCCAGCGGTTTCACCCGCTCCCGGATAAAAAGTAGTCTACAGCTTTCCTCAATAAATGGGCTTTCTAACACTGAAAGAATTTTTCAAATCGGAGCAGTAGTTCCTGAGATTAGCGCGTTCAAACAAACAAACTCTTCAGCTTTATAATATTAGTATAGATTGGAAAATTAGGAACATTCGAACTTAGCCTGTGCTACGACAGTGGTATTTGTAGGAACGCCTGATAAAATATTGCGACGGTAAATTAAACACTCGGCGACTATAATAAATTCGTGCAAGAGAGGTTAGGCGCTCTGGTATCTAGAATGCCTATACCATCAATACTGGTATCATCGATATGGTTTTCTCTTATAATCTTAAAACACTACTAAACACATTAAAACGTAAAATAAGTAAAAAAATAAATCACCATAAATGCAAGAGATAAAAGCAAAAATCCGAACTCTTAAAATAAATAAAAGCGGATAATATATCCCAAAAAAAACTTCGCTCTAGGAGTCTAAAAAAATAACAGACATTTCTTAAAATGTCATACATTCAAACTTGTACCGCGACATATTTGTGCAGACTGCTACAGTTCCATCATTAACACATTGTAATACTTGCTGACCTTTACATGCGGTACAAGTAATGATCTTTTATATACAGGGTGTGTTTTATTAAAAAAGGTTAAAAACAATAAATCTTTATTGTTTTTTAAGTTTTTTTTATCTTTTTTATGAGTTGTTGAAGCTATAAAATGTATTTTTGATAGTTTTATGAGAATTAACGATATGAAAACGCAATTGATTTTGTAGTTACTGTCCTCGACTCACTTTTTTTACTTATATTCAAAACAACGCTGATATACATTTTTTTATTTTTCATAAATGTCGTATCCAACTTGCAGTATCGCAAATTTTATTATTTATACATATAGTAAAATCCAATTACTGCTCTTACAAAAGCTAAAAATATCGCGACGATAGACACCAAAGGCCACTTAGCAACAGTTTTCTTATATTAAAAATACAAAAAACTCTATTTGGTAGTGCAAAATAGCACTGTCCGCGAAAATGCTACTTGTACTATAATATATCCTTTGCAGCTGGCTGATCTCCTTCGAGAACAGCCACCGTGGCCGACAATCGGTCTAGACGCCATTATTATTAAACGGTAGCCCAGAAAACCCACTAACCTTGCAAATCAATCAACTAACATGATCATGACAGCCACATCCATATTTTATCGATATACATTTCTAATAAACTACAAACAAGGTTCAACAAAGGCAAAAAACAAAAGATATCACAAACAAAACTAATATGGAAGCCATTAATCATTAAAACTGTATATCTTAATGGAATAAGACGTGGTTATTCTATAATCTCTGTATATGGATCTAGAAATATTAATCAGTAAAAAAATCAACTGTTATAATTTTTACTGAGGATATTATGTACTGAATTTGTCATCTATCACATCATATAAATAACTAGGTTCTGCCAGCGATTTCATCCGCATCCCGTCGGAACTACTCAGCGCACCCGGATAAAAAGTAGCTTATAGCCTTCCCCGATAAATGTGCTATCTAATTCTGAAAGAATTTTTCAAATCGGACCAGTAGTTCCTGAAATTAGCGCGTCGAAAGTGGTCTGTAGCCTTGGTAAATGGGCTAGATAGCCCATTTACCAAGGCTACAGACCACTTTTTATCCGGGTTCAAAGAGTAGTTCCATCGGGACGCTAGTCGAACCACTAGCGAAATCTTGTGGAATTATATATAACTAGCCGTTTTCCCGCGGTTTCACTCGCATCCCGTGGGAATTTATGCCCGTATCCGGATAAAATATAGCCTATGTCACTCGTGGATAGTGTAGCTTTCGAATGGTGAAAGATTTTTTTAAATCGGTCATCGGCAAAGTTTTCCTCTTTATAATATTAGTATAGATTTAGACATGCCACATAAGTTTTTTGATCCACATTTTTACAAGCTTAAAGTCTAAGTTAACTGACTAGAACATTTCCTTGTACCCCAGCCCACACCATTGGACAATAAATTACAATTATTATGTAAAACATGTATCTATTACGAGAAATTCTTGAATGTGTAATGAAAAAACACGTCTTCATACAGGATGTTGATTATTTTGTTAATGTGTGTCTAGAAGAAATTAATAAATAAAAAAAAAACAAATGAGTTTTAATTGCGTGAGTAGGGTCGTAAACACTGATATCTCCGTTGAAAGATCTAAAATTCTTATCAAATAACTTTGCCACTCTGCACTTCGCCAAGTTTCTGTCGTATATTTTGACTAGGATGAAGGCAGAAATGTTTCTGTCCTGCTTAGTGCGGTCAAGTAAAAAAAAAAAAACAATATCCAAATAATAGATTTTCAAGCATTATCTTTCCCTTGAGGATTTTTCACGTCAAATTACACTCCATGCTTTTACAAACAAAAAATGTCACGGTCGCTAAAATAAATAGGACAAAACAAAAACTTACTAAGTCAAGGATATACTTCGAAATCTTTCTAAAGAATTATAAATGCGTTCATAGAGTGTGAAAGACAAGTTTAAAAATGCTAATTAAAATAAATATGTTGTGATTATTATAATTAGTTTTTTTTTTCAGGCTGTTAGGTATGTTTTTATATGGCTAGAAATTGGCTAATGCAAATTTTTAACCTTGTCTATTTAAACTTTCATAATTAAAAATTAATTATAATGCTAAAAGCAGGTTAAGCTCTTGGTGCCGACTGTCATTTTTAGATGTTTAATAGCTGCTAGGTCAGGTTTACTGTTTTCAGGTACTCAATCCAAAAAAAATAAAATTAAAATGAAAACTATCCTGCTCCTTCGTAGTCTTGCAGGAGTAGGACAGTTTTCAGTCCGAACAGATGTTGTTGAAACTTTGCAATAATATATCTTACTAACTTCTGCCAGCGACTTCGCCCGCGTAAAACTTAAAATCCCGTTTTTTCCCGCTCCCGTGAGAATTTCGGAAAATCCTTTCTTATCTCGTATATAGGTTCACGGGTTTGGGCCCTGCGTTGATGATTCAGTCAGGACTTTGATTTTTATATTGATAGAAGATTACATCAGAATAAAATAGAGACTATTCTTATCTGGATACTCAAGCTAGTTCCATCGAGACGAGAGTGAAAGCGCAGGCGCAACCTAATATAAAACAGCTCATAGTAAAAGCTTTTATTACCACTGACAACGAAACTTCTAGAACACTAACAAACCCAACGCGGTCCACGCCCTATTAAACTGGTATGCTCCATTGTGTACAACCGGCGCAAGCGCAATTATTTCCAAGTAAACTATCAATAAATCCGAGCTGAAAGCTCTAGTGGATACAACAGATCGATTAATTTAATCTAGCTTTATTTATATATAATAGTTTATTGACACAGTTATATATAAAAAAAAAGATACGGTCGAATTGAGAACCTCCTCCTTTTTGGGAAGTCGGTTAAAAAGAAAAATCGCACTGACATTATAAAGGTAAAAGTTTGTATTTTTTGCTTCTTTATACCTACGCAAATGGATTTTCACGAAACTTGACATTGATATAGCTTATTCATTAGGCTAACGTACAGGCACGTTTTAACTGGGCGCAGGAAGTAGTCTCCACACGCAGGTGAAACTGCTGCCAGAAACTTGAAAAACAATAAAAAACAGTCAAACTTTATTTGCAACAAGCAAGCTTTATTTATTTATAAGAATTAGATATTTGTCTCAAAGCTTTAGATTTCAATATCTTAAGATGTTAAGACCTCAATTTTAAGCCCTAAAAGTATTAGTATATTTTTCAACCACCTAAAACACAGCATTCCAGCACGAGTTACATAATAAGCAGTTGCCGCCATAACCATCGGAACCTGACGACCTGCCTCAACCAGATTCTTGCTCTTGACATACTCTCATTTGCCGCTGTTATGATATTTAATAAGTATTATTGGATCCATCAGACACTTGGCAATTGAAAGGACGATGTTAACTTGCATTGCTTTGCTTTAAAAGACAATAGGTATAGATTATTTAGGTAGCCATGTTAAATTCTGGCTGTCAGTTGAACATCTTTAGCAGTCATTATGGGTAGCCGAAGCTAGAAACCCCAGACAACCTAGACAGAAAACCTAACCTAGGTGTCTAGGTTTAGGAGAATAGATAGGCAGTCATTCCATATACAACACTGGTACTAAGCAGCATCCAGTTAGACTGGAGGCTATCCCCAATATGTTCAATTTATAAAAATCCTCGACATATTTTTGTTTACATTAGTTATGCTAAGACCAGAATACAGTTTATTTGATAAAGAGACTGAGATGTATCTGTCAGCTACAGACAGGCGAACTCGATCGTGCATGAACGCTGCGCGTGAGTTATTTTGTGCGATTTAGTTGGCAAGTTTATAAACCTGACGTCCTTTGGGTTTCTTTCGCGACTTTGATATGAAATTGATTAGAATATGGTGATACCTTAATTTTTTATTTGGAAAATTACAATGAACTGATCAGTATGCTTCGGGAATATCTAATTCTTAATTTTAGCTAATGAAAGCGTATTTCTAATTCGGAATGGAATCCGGGACTTCAATCGTGTCAGGCAGATACACCAACTACTGCACCATCTCAAAAACCATTATGTGCAACCTTAACTGTATCATAAAGAAATCCTTCACATTTCTAATATCAGCAACAACAATCAAATACAATAATTGTACAGACGACAAAGTCTTTCTATCTGCTTTGTATAGTCAATCAATCAGAACCCTGTTACCTAGTCGTACTTGATTATTTATTCACATATGCAAATATTAAGTGAGTCATTTGAGAAATATCTCAACCTAGATGATAACTAGTCCAGAGAATATTATAAAAGTTGTTTTAGCATGCAGTATTGATGAATAGGATATTTCCAAGAACGTATTTTTCTCTCGTCACAGACGGAAAATGTGTACTACTGGACAAAGGCAAGTTGGGAGTATTTGTCCATACTCACCGCGCTGAGTTCACCTAAGAGAAATTTTGAAATTCTTGATTCAAGAATCCTGTAGAATTTGTAACTTAAGAAGGGAACTAAAGAAGTTTTACTTTACTAGCTTCCGCCAGCGGTTTCACCCGCTTTCCCGTGGGAACTACTGCGCGCACCCGGATAAAAAGAAGCCTATAACCTTCCTCAATAAATGGGCTATCTAACACTGAAAGAATTTTTCAAATCGGACCAGTAGTACCTGAGATTAGCGCGTTCAAACAAACAAACAAACAAACTCTTCAGCTTTATAATATTAGTATAGAAGTATAGATTTTAAATCTTTTTACAGTCGCTTTTGTAAGCACAATAATTACGAGTCCAACCATACGCGGATAAATTCTTGGTGCACTATGGGTTTAACGTTTAAAAATTAATATTTCTTTAAGTAATAAAATCACAGTATTTATAACATAGAAACTGTCATATTCCACAAATTAAGGCCACTTTTTGCTTCAGTCCCCGTCTTTATTTAACTTACCGTCTGCACTAATAAAGTTAATAATGTGTATATTTTATCTTCTGGAAGACTTAAGTATCGCACACACACGATCGGTAAAAAAAAATATATTGACATGCAATTTTTACATGACTTCCAAAATAAGATGAAAATGATTTTCAATAAAATTCTCATGTTACTTTTTTTGGGGTCTAACAAAGTATTTATTACACATAATTTTTTTTCTACTGTTACAGTAGAAAAAAAATTATGTATCAAAGAAAAATCAACACAAACATTTGCATACGTATCCGGACGTTTCACAGAACGCGGTATTTCACAACATGCCCGCTACATTGGTCAATAACGAAAGTGTTATACTTTAAGCGATACTTTGAATCATATGTTGTTTAATTCTCTTCACGACCAATTGGAAATAGGTGACCGGGGCAATGTTACGTAAGTGTGGATGCGATCTGAATTATATTACGGTAATATGGGTAAGGGAGGGTAGAGGTAGACCTCGGAAGCGCTGGCGAGATGACTTGGTTAATTTTCTCGCTGACTGGCCACAGCATGCTTCAGATAGAGAAGAATGGAAGACTTTGGGGGAGGCCTTTGCCCAGCAGTGGGACAGTATAGGCTAATAAAAAAAATATGGGTAAGAGAATCAACCGCTATGTCCGATCGATTATAAGGTTAAGGACAGTCCGTGGATCAGTAACCATGTGTCATGACAAATTCCTCCGAAGGCACGTGACACTTAAAGGTCCAAGTTGTCATTTGAACATCTTTGGCAGTCGTTACGGGTTAGAAGCCAGAAAGTCTGACAACTAGTTTTATCAAGGGGTATTGGTTTGCCCGGATAAGTGAGTTGAGTAGGTCAAAAAGGCAGTCGCTCCATGTGGCACACTGGTACTCAGCTGCATCCAGTTACACTGGAAGCCGACCCAATATGTTTATGAAAAGGTTAGGCAGTGAATCTGATGTGATAGGTTACTTTTTGTCTAGCTACGCGAAGTAATTCTAACGTGAAATTGCTGACGGAAGTATGAGAGAATAAACAGAACACCAATAATGAATTCAGTAAAACTATCTCAAGAATTCGACCTTCAAACGTCCTTGCGAATCATTGCAAAGCTTACCCCACATATCCGGGATGCTGGTAGCATTAAACTCTTAAATAATGTTTACAATATAAAGTCATCAACAAAAAATGTATCTAATTTATTCGAAGTTCAATCACGCCTTTGTTACCGTATAAAAACATGAGTGACAGGCGCCATTTTGAATTTTGAGAAGTCGTATGCCACTAATTGTTGTTTGTGTTGTAAATGCTAAATAACTTTAGGACATATTACATAAAGAATAAAATGTAAATGACTGAAATACACCTGCATGAGAACTGGCCGATAGCCTTTCTCGATAACGTCATTTAAAACCGAAAAAAAATACAAATCGGACCAGTAGTTCTTTAGATTAGCACGTTCAAAAAACAAATTCTTTAGATTTACATTATGGGCCGGTTTCACAAGTTTCAGACAGAAGTTCAAAACAGCTATCTGATAGATCAAGTCATACAAAAAGAAAATAATCTATGGCATCATCTGTCAGATAGCTTATCTGTAACCTGTGAAACTCAAACTTATTTTTTTTATTTCAAATAGGCCCATAAAAGCTCCTATGAAACGTCAAGCTAGTTGCACGGTTCAAAGAAGTGGGTCTCATGGAGAAGAACCGGCAAGAAACTCCATGGATACTCTTTTAAAAACTGGCCCTAAGAGATGTGTTAACCTTTAAATGCCTGGGCTTTTATAAAGAAAGTTGTTTAAACTATATTTGGTACTTCTTTGAGGTCGTTTAGTGAACTTAAGGCGCTGTGAATAGACGACTTTTACGTATTTGAGGGGGTGAAGCAGATGAAGTGGGACACGAGTAGCCCCGCCTACTCGGGAGGCATCGCGCGAATTTCGTCGATGCGCGACTTCCATTGCATTTAGAAGCGTCATTTCACAATTCTAACAAAATGTACGATTGGCCCAGCGCGTCACTCTACGGATTCGCATCACGCTTTCGTGATTTTTTCAGTTCTAGTTATAAGTATGTAAATTAAACAATTAGTTTTTTTCTAAGTTGTACTGTAATTCGTGTCATTTTTTGATTGATTTTCGGTTTTGACATAAGTTGTGTAAATAAACAATTGTGTACAAAAAATGGCCAGCAAAGAAAAATATACGGAGGCAAAAAAGAGATCTTATTCGACGAAACAAAAAACACATGATGGAAGTTGTAATCTATATATCTTATTATCTATTTACATACATATTATAAAACAGTAAAAAAATCGTGTCTGTACATTTAATATTTTTACAAAACAAAATATGTAGGGTTATTAGAAATTGAAAGAAGAGTAAGAATTCGAAAAAAAAATTTTGTCTGTTTGTCTATGCTGATGTTTGTTTGTTGTTCTGTTTGCATACGCTAATCTCAGGATCCACAGACGGATTTAGATGAAACTTGGCAGACTACAGCTTATATATCAGAATAACATATAGCTATATTTTTTTTGAAATTCGCTCTTAAGGGGGTAAAATAGGAGGGAAATTTTTATGGAAACTCCGTCAGTTTTGAAGCTAATTTCGAGTTAATTATTAATATTTGGCTATTTGGTTAGAAATAAGAATTGACGCAATAACTATTTTGAATTCTGCCTTAACGCGGCTTGAAAAAAGGGGAATTGTCTATGAAACTCCGTTCAGTTTTTAAAGCTAAATCTGATGAAAAATTAAAAGCTGTTTCTGCCCTTCTTGTGTGACGGTGTTTATCGCTGTTTTTCACACGGATTGCTTTAGTAGCTTTCTCGCGCGTAACCGAGCTCCGTTAAGTGTTCCTTTTACCGATAGATGGACGTTGTCCGAAATTCAAAAAGGCGTTTTCATGCAAGCAAATCGTATGATATTATAAGTCTGAAACATCCGAAGTTCGTCCGCGCAACCCGTCGTTGTCCCCGGGCTCTTAGAAATTCGACATCAACGTTTTTAGATCTTTCATTTTGTACGACCCGTATCGCTGGCATAAGCGACATGTTTCGCGTACGAAGTCGCGGGCAGAAGCTAGTAT
>NWSH02000004.1:18376-45277 GCA_002382865.2 Heliothis virescens | reverse complement strand
GTTTGTATAGTATCATACTTTATGTTTTATTAGCTTATTTGAACTGTTCCATAACTGGACAAAGGCTTGTACTACACATACCTTACAGTCTCATAATTAGAAAAATATTTCATAGTTTAATCAATCTAAATACTCTACACAACATTTATTTTTACAAATTCAGATATTTCTAATTCTACCTTCTTTTCCACTAAGCAAAGGTATACTTCTTTCTTTCTCGTCTTATCATTTAAACATATGATATGTATGAATTATATTATCACTCCTTCACTACATTGTGCTTTATGTACCAAGTTTCAAAATACCTTTATATTGCCCTCATTATATACAACAAACAAGCAATTCAAAATAATGTCCCACTATTACAATTGTATTGCAAAACAATGATCATTCGTTCACATTATCTCAATACTTGTCTATGACTAAGTTCTGTTTATCTGTGGCACGTATAAAATGTCAATCATCTGGCTTATGGCGGGAATTAAATTACACGATAATGGTTTATGTTTTAATTAAATTCTGCTTTAAGATAAGCTTAGATATGGCTGTGGAAATTAACTAGTTTGCTTTGAATTTACTGTCACAATATTATTTCATGACGTGAAGTTTTTATTTCTAAACCAAAATAGATTATTTTTAAAACCCAATTGGTTGTTGCCCGCATCACTGGTCTGCCTAGTCTAATCCTTCGTAGTAAACAGGTACTACATACACTTTCAATATCACTATACCGCGGTTGTACTTGGTATAAAAGACGGGTGTAACTCCACAACAGCATTCAGTAGCTATCCTGCAGTCTACAAGAAGTGCACGATGAGATTTCTGGTAATAATTTAATTTTTATTTATCATTCTTTATTTATTAAAATTTCAGTTAGTGATAACGGAGTGATTTGGAGATAGCCATCTCAAAAAAAAATTAACCTTATTTTCAAATTGCTTTTATCTTAAAATATTCATCTTACTTTTATTAATAATAATCTCAAATTATCCCTTTCATTTATTTCATCAAAATAAATAAAACTTAAAATTGGCGCTAAAATTGACAACTGTCAATCTTCCCGCCAAATCCATCTTTGGCAGAGGAATCTCAAAAAAAATGCGTTCCGTTGTCACTATTTACATTTCTTATTCATTAAATGCACAAAGCCTGTCACATACATAGAAAAAAAAAGCCTTAGAATGTTAATTTATTAGTTACCCATGCTATTTATCTTCGTAATTAACCATACATACAGCGGTTTTATGTTTATATTTCCCTTTATATGGTGTTTATTAAGACTCCTATTGAATCAATTAAAGTATAAGCTGCTTCAATTTTTATGACAAGGTTGTGTATAGAATATATTGAGTTACATGTCACACCTTTGAACTGGTTTAAAAAGACAAGCAACTAATTACTTAATTGTCAGTTTCTGTGTCGCATTTTTGGACATTCTTCTCAATTTCTTGCTCTATGTTTGTATAGTATCATACTATTATGTTTTATTAGCTTATTTGAACTGTTCCATAACTGGACAAAGGCTTGTACTACACATAGCCTTACAGTCTCATAATTAGAAAAATATTTCATAGTTTAATCAATCTAAATACTCTACACAACATTTATTTTTACAAATTCAGATATTTCTAATTTCTACCTTCTTTTCCCACTAAGCAAAGGTATACTTCTTTCTTTCTCGTCTTATCATTTAAACATATGATATGTATGAATTATATTATCACTCCCTTCACTACATTGTGCCTTTATTGTACCAAGTTTCAAAATACCTTTATATTGCCCTCATTATATACAACAAACAAGCAATTCAAAATAATGTCCCACTATTACAATTGTATTGCAAAACAATGATCATTCGTTCACATTATCTCAATACTTGTCTATGACTAAGTTCTGTTTATCTGTGGCACGTATAAAATGTCAATCATCTGGCTTATGGCGGGAATTAAATTACACGATAATGGTTTATGTTTTAATTAAATTCTGCTTTAAGATAAGCTTAGATATGGCTGTGGAAATTAACTAGTTTGCTTTGAATTTACTGTCACAATATTATTTCATGACGTGAAGTTTTTATTTCTAAACCAAAATAGATTATTTTTAAAACCCAATTGGTTGATACCATTGACAAGACCTAGAGCTTAAATTGTTTTATGTCCCACTAACTTCTGCCAACGGCTTCGCCCGCTTCCCGAGGGAACTATTTCCTAATTAATTTTATATGTTGCACCAAATTTCATCAAAATCGGCTTACTGGTTTAGGCGTGAAAGCGTAACAGACAGACAGAGTTACTTTGGCATTTGTAATATTAGTAGCGATATTAGTAGGGATTAAAAAAATGAGGAGTTTGACATTATAGACGCATTTTTAAATATACCATAACGTTTTTAGACAAATGGCCACATTTCCAAATCAAGTAAAATAGCATTATTTCCACTTATCACATGTAACAAGTAATCTATAATAACAATAATTACATTAATTGCACAAAAAGAATAATCGATTAAATTGAAACTAGATTATTTCTTCAAATCGATACATCGGTTCCACAATACAATGATTGATGTGGGAAAAATATAAATGACGTACGAATACATCGATTTGCGTGTAAAGATACAATTTTCATCTTATAAGTATTGTTTTTTTTTATTGAACGAATACACGTGAACACATTAGTATTGTATTAATTAGTTATTTGAACTTGATCTTTCTACATAATAATATAGTTCTATTAGCTTCTGTGCTTTTTGCCAAAGATGTTCAAATGACAGCAGAGACCAATTATGTTCTGAGCGATTTTTGGTGCAATTGACAGACGCTGTCAGTCAGTACCTACAAATAAGTCAGTCGTACAGCCAACAGCACATCAAGTTACCACAATCTGTCAAATTTCTGCAATGGATTTTCAACCTTATCACAACAGTGGGTAGGTTAATGTTTGATTGGTAAAATTTGACAGATTCGTATACGTTGACCTGCTGTCGTCTGTACCTTGAAAACTGACAGCTGTCAACTGCACAATTTGGTAGCACTATAAGTTGCCTTCACTTGAAACATGGAGGAATTCGTCGAGATAAGATGGTCACCCATCCATGGACCAACCTTACCAAGCGTTGCTTAACTAGCCACGAGCTCCTTCAAATGCCAGCAACTAGATATTACGGGCCAGTTTCACAGGTTCCAGATAAAGTCCTAAATAGCTATCTGACAGATAACGCCACAGAAATGTTTTTAATCCTGACTACTTTTCTACGGCATTATCTGTCAGGAGCTTTGTAAAACTAAGTCTTCCTCTGAAACTGGGCATACACGATCCAATTTTTTACCCAACCCGTTAAATTAAAATACCGCGCGTAATTACACAAAAAAAGTCAATCACATTCCGTTCCACGCAATGTCATTATCAAGGCCGGTAAAAAAATTCGAACCATAAACGACATGTAATTATTTTTATGTGGTACGTTCCGTTTTTGCTACGTGTCGCTAATATGGATGTAATTAATTCGTGGTTCGAATCCAAGGTGTGTTTTTATCAAGGTTTTATGTCAATTGATATTTTGATTGATATGTGAATTTGTATCTCAATTTTATAGATGTACAGACAACAGCAGGTCAACGTATACGAATCTGTCAAATTTTACCAATCAAACATTAACCTACCTCCATTGTGTTAAGGTTGAAAATCGAGTGCAAAAATTTGACAGATTGTGGTAACTTGATGTGCTGTCGTCTGTACAGACGACAGTACACGGAGCTACCTCAATCTGTCAAATTTCTTCAATAGATTTTCAACCTTATCACAATAGTGGAAGGTTAATGTTCGATTAGTAAAATTTGACAGATTTGGGCAGGTTGACTTCATGCCATCTGTACCATAAAGTATAAAATTACAAAGTTATTCCAAAAAAATGCCAAACTAAAAAGATAATCCCTCAGTTTTTATGTTTAATTCACTCAGTAATCACTAGGTTTAAATCTCTATGACCTTATCAAACAAAAGAAAGAAATCCTTCAATCTAACGTCATTTTACCATATTTCGCGACCTAAACTGCAACTCTTACGCAATAACAAAACGTATTACACACGTCCATTTAAGTACAGCAACTATTACGCACGTGTCATAACTAAACGTAGTGTCAAGGTCGCTAATTGTTATGCAAAGAAGACAATTGACAGAGTTATGAATAAGGAGTTGACAACACCTATTGTTTTGCTAATATGCGTAGAAGATCGAGAAATTTAAAACAGATCAACGGCCAATTTTACAGATTCTAGATATTTTTCAGATCGTCATAAAAAAGTTGTCAAAATTAAAAACATTTCTATTTATTTATTTATTTATGAATTTTTGTACACACACAATAGAGACAAATGACAGGAAAGACAAAAATTACAAAGGTAATGCTTATTTCTAAAGAAATCTCTTCCAGCATACCTGCGAAAGGAAAATGAGAATGAAAGAGATGTAGACAGTGTGTAAAATGAGTAAAGGTAATAGAAATTAAATTGAAAGAATATAACTGTATATTAAACCTACATAAACAATGGTACGATTTGTCAGGCAGCTATTTATAACTTTATCTGTAACCTGTGAAATTGGCGCTAACTCTTGTCAAATAACTTTACCGCTCTGAAATTAGCTGCTAAACGCGATAGCACCAAACATAGATGCACTCCCTATTCCCTCACTCTCATAACCCGATGGGACGGCAATCCGACACGACCGGAGAGAGATCAGGCGCAGGACCGACATTAACGTGCTCTCCGATGCACGGGTGTATCAATCACCAACTTCCAAACTCAAGGCTGCTTTATCAGTTTCTTAAGAATCGCAAGGCAATTTCAGCTTATCTCAGAATTGGACCCGAAACCCTCGAAAGTCAGACTTAAGACTACCAGAACTACGGAGCAGAGATTCTACTAATATAGTAAAACAGCTATTTCACGCGAATTTACTAACATCCTAAGGAAATTACTTCTTGTACCGGGAAACCCATTATCTAATGTCTGTTTAGAATTTGACATCTAAATTAGTTCCGTAATTTAACTAAACACGCCTGAAAAATAACTATAAACTTTGATTCAACTACTCAATATTTAATTTTTTATAAATATTTTTTTTTTTTTAATGTAATGGTTTTTTTTTTGTATTGTAATTTTTATTTGTCCAAAATTTGAATTTTCCTAAGTAATATTATTGTTGATTGTGCCAGTTTCGTAATATTAATGAACGTGGTTTGTTATATTTTTTTATTTTAGACTTATTTCAAACACAATGTAAATTGTTATCGAATAAAATTGAATTGAATTCAATTCAATTCTGTGGTGTGATTATACCTAATCAGCCCTATAATGCGTATAATCATCATTATATTCCACGTCAGAGGCCGTCAGTCGTATTTGAGAAAACTCTGACACTAGGGCTTGTTAGGTGATTAAACCTGCAGCGAGTGAGATAAGAAGATCAATATCATTATTTTCTACTGTCCCTTACTAGACACAGGCTTCATTTCATCCAGAGAAGAGCATAGACCATCACGATTGCTCTAAGAACAAATCCATTATATCTATACCAAAAATCCCGCCAAAATCGATGTCAAAAGCCGAAGCTGTCACTGTCATTGTTCCAACATGGCGGATTGTGAAACATTTGACTAAAATATTTAAGGCGTAGCCGTGTTCTAAATACAAGATAGGGTTTATTGCAATATTATAATTGTAGATTAAGCTTTTAGGCTATAATAAATTAGGCATTGGTTTTGAACCTGTTTTGTAGGTTGTCTTGTTCAATGATTGAGGAAATACATAATTGTTCTAAATGTTTTGAACTATAATGTCCAGGGGAGGTTTCACCCTTACACGGATAAATATAGCCTATGTCACTCTGAGATAGCGTAGCTTTCCAACAGTGACAGAATTTTTAAAATCAGTTCAGCAGTTTCGGAGTTCCTTTACAAACAAAAAAAAAACCATACATAATTCCATAATAAATAAAATCCCCAAGGTTCAAGATCCCCAAAACTGTACATCTAACCCCAAAGTTCAAATCCCACAAAAGTCTTTGAAAATCAGTCCAACCGTTGTGTTACATTTCCTATTTCAAAAACTCAAGATTTACTTAACCCAGTAACAATTCAACAAGAAACTGTTTAAAATTCACATCGCTTCGTAGAAACATCACTCGCATGCGTAAAATGGAACGTTCGATAACCAAATAAACTCATTTTACACAATACTAAAGTACCGTTGCGTAGATCCTGTGAAACGATTAGTCAGAATTAACATCGAGCGTTTGTTACAAAACTTTAACGCTGCGTGAAAAGAAACGTTACAGATTGGCCACAAAAAGTTGCTCACTTTATTTATGATCATTAGTACTGACACTAATATAAACAGAATTGTATGAAAAAAATTGTGATCTAATTTTCGCGAACTTCAAGCGATTAATTATCCAAGTTGCACCCGTTTGACAGGTACATAATTGAAATTGGCATTTTGATAATTCAACTGTTGCTTACTTAATTAATGGCTTGTTCAACATTCCAATGCAGATTTGATAAATTATAGTTACTGTTTTATATTTTTATTGAATTGCTCTAACCTCGGAGAGGACAAAGTTCCTTCTCACATTTTACCAATGGAGATAATAGTGGTTCAATAAATAATCCCATCTCACAATGTTTTCTCCCAAAATTTTACCAACATTCGTTATTATTTTTGTTTTTTTATCCGCAACTAGCCCTACTACACAGTTTCAATCTCGTGGGAACTAATCCACACGCCCGCACCCGCAGAAACAGTAGATCCTCGATCAATGACCTAGCTACAACTACAACTACAACGCTAAAACACTTTTTTAATCGATCTAGTAGGTCCCGAGTTTAAATTGTTCAGCTCTAAAATATTATTAGTAACGATAAATTAAACCCCTATTCCTAGAACATGTTAATTCTTATAAAATATCTTCTATAATACAAAAAGTGGCGCAACACTCGCGCCACATCGCCCGTCTACTACTCCAATGCTAATAGAATTTTGTCATAACATTTTTTTGGCATACGTTGCTCGCTAATAGCAATTAAGTTTTTAATTACAAATATGTTAATGAAAAGTAATAAATTACCTGCATTCGTTCTAGCAAAAAACGGGAAGTACGTATGCAACACTGAATATATTTAGAAGCTCCTGAATAAAATCGAGTCTAAGCTAATACCCTGTTTCAATAACCTATCTCTAATCGCAAATCAAAGGATAGATAGGTTATAGAAATCCAGTAAGTCGTGGTAGCACCTCTTGTAAATATGACAAGGTTCTAAAAACTGTCTCATTGGTCGAGTTACAGCACAAAGCAATTAATGTGCACGGGATCTCGGGTCCGATTCCCGGGTCGGGCTGAAATCTCTTTATGAGTTTTAGAAACTTGCAAAGCAGCCCGGAGTCTGTGAGTTGGTGATTGATACACCCGTGCATCGTTTCGCAGTCAGTCCTGCTTGTGATCTCTCTCCGGTGGTGTCGGGCGCCGTCCCACCGCGCTATGAGAATGAGGGAATAGGGAGTGCACCTGTGTCACAGCTAATGTGCCTGCACTATAATGTCCTGCGCAGCTGGCCGATCAAATTACAATAGCCGTTTTTCAATTAGCAAAGTAAATAAACCAACATTGATAATAGTCTAAAAACCGTTATTAAAACATTATTTGAACAAAATAACGGAAGTTTATTATAGAGTTATTATAGTTACAACTTATTTCCTAATCCGCATACATATTCAATACTTCAACGCAACAAAGATATGTAACTATAGACATTAGAAGCTAATATTTCACGGATTTTTGAACACTAATTGTAACTTCACTAGGTTCCGCTCGCGGTTTCGCCCGCGTCTAGAAGTAGTCTATACTAATATTATAAAGCTGAAGAGTTTGTTTGAACGCGCTAATCTCAGGAGCTACTGGTCCGATTTGAAAAATTCTTTCGGTGCTTGATAACCCATTTATCGAGGAAGGCTATAGGCTACTTGTATAATCCGAGTACGCGGTGTACTTCCCAAGAGACGCGGGTGAAACCGCTGGCTGAAGCTAGTAGATATGCTACATTAGGTACTACCAAGTATCATCTAAAAACATGCAGTAGTTTTTGCATGAGAGAGGAACTTACGATACTTCCATCGAGACATACATACAAACTTTCACATTTATAATATTAGTAGCATTAGTGTTTACGTATCTTGTAATCAGTTGATAGGGCAATTAACAAGTTTTCTTTTGTTAATTACTAGATTAGATGTTATCGTAAGAACAATTATTTGCACTAACGTTTTTATCGAACATACTACAATGTCGGAAAATCAATATTGATGTAAACTTTGTTATCTGATGTACTGATACAATATAGAAGTGATGATAAGCGAAAAAGGCAATAATGTAAATAGGAATGAATATAGTCTTTTATTTAAAAAGTAGTTTTTTATAGAGAGGAGTGGGCAAGATGCTTAACTATCTATACTAATATTATAAAGAGGAAAACTTTGTTTGTTTGTTTGGTTGTAATGAATAGGCTCAAAAACTACTGGACCGATTTTAAAAATTCTTTCACCATTCGAAAGCTACATTATCCACGAGTGACATAGGCTATATTTTATCCGGGTACGGGCAGTAATTCCCACGGGATGCGAGTGAAACCGCGGGAAAACGGCTAGTAAATTATATAATACCTTGTAATATTAAATCACCCAATTCTAAAGGACTTATAGCCTCCCACGGTTACACCCTACACGAGAAATACGGGAAGTCCTTCCCGCACATAAATTAAAAGTACTTGTTGTAACAAACTATTACCAAGTTTCATCAAAAACCCATCCAGTCATGCGATTCTCTAACTGACACATCATAGATACCAACAACGACGACCTCACAAATGACAAGCTTTTCGGTTTGAAGGATGAAATCGAAGGCGAAGTCGTCGTCGTCGTCGAAGGCGAGGATGATTTTTCATACATTTGGAACCATATTTTAGTTCTATGTCGCGCCGTCAACATCGTTGAAGCGCTGCGATCGCGCACTTATAGATGTTGCAACGATAATTTCTTGGTTGTAAAGATGTTAATTGCGTTAGAGAATCACCCCCCAGGAGTTTAAAGGAAGAGTAAAACATACATAAATACATTCTTACAAACTTTCGAATTCATAATAAATGAGAATGCCTTCACATGATCATACATCCAACAAAACGTAGAACAAAAAGCCAAGATTTAAAAAAAACTATCCTTCTTCCACAGATCGCTTTCGTCGCCGTCCTCGGCTATGCTTCCGCCAGCGTGATCAGTCCCCTGGTCTATGGGGTAAACGCTGGTGACGCCCAGGCAGCCGCCATCGACGCCACAGTGGCCGCCCAGGACCACGCCCGTACCGTCGGCGAAAGCCAGGCCCGTGCTGCCGAAGCTGCCGTTCAATTCAACACTGAGGCAGTCCGTCAAGTTGCTGAAGCCAACCGAGACCTCCATGAAAACGCTTACTGGGGCACCGTTGCCGCTAACCAGAATGCCGTTGCTGCCGCTCAGTCCCATGCCGCTGCCGTAAGCGGAGTTGTTGCCGCCCGCGCTGGTTTGGCCGCTCCTCTCGGCATCGCCGCCCCTTACGGCATTGCTGCTCCTTACGGCATCGCTGCCGCTCCTTACGGCATTGCTGCGCCCTACGCTGCCGCTGGCCTTGGCTACCACGGCTGGTAAATCGATAATCGGTACCAAAAACCGCTATTTAAAAAATTACAATAATTTTAAATAATATTGTAATTTTTTTGACAGCTGTTTTTGGTGATCCCTTTGTCGGTTGTATCTGGTAACACTGGCGGTGTTGTCATGCCGTCAGTGTTGCCAGGTGATCGGCAAGGGCTTGCAACACCACCG
The DNA here is from genome assembly GCA_002382865.2 of Heliothis virescens. Classification (NCBI taxonomy): domain Eukaryota; kingdom Metazoa; phylum Arthropoda; class Insecta; order Lepidoptera; family Noctuidae; genus Heliothis; species Heliothis virescens. The sequence goes on along the minus strand of NWSH02000004.1, from coordinate 35,372 downwards.
CTCAATGGAAAGAACATGCTCAAACGAACTAAGGTCTCATATAGTAACTCTCTTTGTAAATACAAGTAAATAAAACATGCCATCACTGCCAAAGTGTAAATAAACACGTTTTTACAAAACAAACCTTATGTGCTTTCATTTACGACTCCTTTCCTTAGACAACATTACGTAGAAGAAATACAAATACAACTTACATACACATAATATTATACACTACAGAAATATAAAATGTCAACTATTAATTATAAACCTACAATTAAAGACCGTCGCTGTTTTTATGCAGTTGGCAGTTGTCAGTTTACACTGACAGAAACTGTCAACTGCACCAAAAAATGATCAGATCATAAATAAACACACTATGACAAAGAGGCACCTCACAAACTCAAGAAAATTAATTAAAACCAAGTAATGATCTCTGCCATGATCTCAATTTTATTTGTGGTCAGCGCAACATGTTTTCCGCTTCTACTCTTCTCTGTCATTCGTCATGCTAATACTCACACCGTATGTCATCTTTCAGAAAATTAATCCAACTTTCCTTTAGTTTTCCTGACCCTCTCCACCCACATTCATACACAACTCTACACAAATCAGTTGAAACTCATCAACAAACAAATCTATCATGCCATCCAGACAAAACTGCTAAAATATTAAGAAGGCCACAGAAATTTTTATCCAAGTATTAATTGTGTCTATCAAAATAAAGGTATAGCTACGTCACATAGCTAGTCACACTATCGACTTTGATAAAACTCGTCAGTTATACATACATAACTAAATATAAGCTACTTTTTATAAGGGAAGTACTTCTCAGGACGCAGGTGAAACCAGGGCGCAAGATAACACATTATCAATACTCCGACTTATCCCTATTATGGAGGCGATATTAAGCTATGCAACGTTCAAAGTATAAACTGTTCCAAACCGGTTTATATAATGTAAACAAATCTATTGAAACTAATGACGTTCCACACATATTCTGACAGATATAATGTATATTAATGTAGATAAATTACTGTTTCTCAGTTATAAATTATTAAGAGCTTGTGGCTAAGTAACAGCTGCGCGGATTGATCGTTCATAAGGCTAAGCAGCGCTTGGCACGGTCGGTCCGTGGATGGGTGACCACCTTGTCATCAATATTTTTTCTATGTGGACATCTCGGTTGCTACGGGTAGTCAGAAGAGAGGAAGTCTAAAAACTCTGTCTTGGTTCTGGTGTGAGGAGGTCAGTCGCTCCATGTGGTACACCAGAACTTATCTGCATCAGATTAGACTGGAAGCCGACCCAAACATAGTTGGGAGAAGGCTAGACAGATGATTTGGGACATCTCTCTGTAGTCGGTCCCTCATTACTGAGGATCGTGGTCACTCGAAGTCTTCATGCGCACAATCTGTCTCCAGCGATTCCGGTCGGAGGTCGCCCTCACCACCTCGTAGAAATTGGACAGGGATGAAGCTCCTTTCACTTGGTCAGACCATCGTGTTGGCGACCGTCCTCTTGATCTCTTTCCTTCGGTATTACCAACAAATAAATTTGGGACATAAGCTTGGCAAAACATGTGCCATATAGGGTCGTCATCAGCGAAAAGCATTCAACACCTGCCGTCAGGCTTTCACAGATATGTTAGCGTCATCATCAGCCAATTGCCGTCCTAAACGAAGGCCACCCCCAAAGAACGCTTAACATCCCAGTCATGGGCAGCTCGCATCCCCACTGCCCGCGACCTTCAAATCCTCGGTTCACCATGCAGCAGGATGACTTACACTACTTTTACCTAAAAGAGGTCTCCGCTGTGACGTTTGTCTGTACCATCAACTGTCTGTCTGTCTGCGGACATGGCTGGCCTACTTCCACGTCAGCGTGCTTTGCTTATACTATGAGCATAAATCGGTGACTTTAGTTCTCTGACGGATGACTTTTTTTTGTTATGGGGATCAACAGATGACCCCTCTCGCTGTGGGTGACAGCGTGAGGGAGTGTCAGACTTTTACTGACAAAACCCACCGTGTTCCTCCTTGAGCCCTTTGTGTACCTGGGCCGTAGTAACTCTTTGAAACAATCCCACGGCCCTGGGGTTTGCCGACTCTCTTTGAGGAGCGCATGGAACAAGGCGCGTCGCCAACACGGTCATGTCGTATGTTAGGAGACGGAAGGACGATGAGCCGCACGAAACTCACCGCCCACAGAACCATGCCTACGGTGGCCGGGAGTCGTCTCTCGACACCCGGCGCCCGTGGTGTCTTCCACATCAATCTGACGGATGACTTCTTTGCGAATTGTATTCGCGAGAGAAACCCCGAGCAAACCCTTTTATTTTAGCGCAGCAAACCACAAAAAAAAACTCATGTGGACTTTTTCTACATTACACACAATTTTACAGAAGCAATAAAACCACTTAATCCTCATAAAAACGACTTCCTGAACTTTAAAATATCGTTCAAAATACCAGATCGACAAACAAAGGAATTCTGGATAATTCGCCAAGCCCTGATGGTGTGGACAGGGCATTATGACCTTTATTGGAATGGTAATAAGAGTTAATAATGTCTGTGGGTGGAGTACAAACGGGTTACTTGATATCTAGACTGCCTTGATGAGGGCGTAGCCTTTTGTCGGTCGTGATATACGGGAGGGAAGGTTGGTGAACTTGTTAGATGACTAGCTCGATGTTGGGACGAATTGGTACGTATTCAATAAATAAAGGTAGATGTAATAAGCTAAGGTAAAGTAGAGCTAAAAATATGAATGAATTTTAAAAGTATTCATGTGTATTTGTACGTATGAAATGTTTGTATGATGTTTCCCGTTGCACCTAAACTTCGATGCCGATTTTCTAGCGTCAATCTTATCTTAATTACAACTTTTAAATAAAACAAAAACAATAGATGGCATCGAAGAAGTTATTTTCTTTNGCGGGCGGGAAAAGAATGAACGAGCGCCGTGCGATCGCCTACCCACGCGCTTCGTTATTGTTTTAGTTAGCAAGCAATTCGTCGCTCTGACGTGCGTGTGACGCCTATTTATTTAAAAATGTCAAAACGTAAGAGAGTGGTATTATCGCTTAAAGATAAAATAAATATTATTGATTCAATTAAAAAAGGAGAAACCGGTCGTAAGTTAGCTGATCAGTATGGTGTGGGTACATCCACGATAAGTGATATAAAAAAGAATGCCGATTCAATTTTGTTGTACACTTGTAAATTAGATAGTGAAGACGGAAGTAAACATCGGAAAATGATGAAGAAACCAAAAAATGAACTTTTAGAAGATGCTTTGTATTGTTGGTTTTTACAAAAACGATCAACTGGGCAACCGATATCTGGTCCTTTGCTCTGTGAAAAAGCGTTAGAGTTAAATAAAAAAATTGGTGGCAATGAATCGTTTGTGGCAAGTAACGGATGGTTGTACAGATTTAAATCACGTCATGGGATTCGTGAATTGGAAATTCAAGGTGAAAAAATGTCAGCTAACGTAGATGCAGCAAATTCTTCTAAAAATGATTTTAAGAAAAAATTGAATGAAAATAACTATGACATGGAATTTGTTTATAATGCTGATGAAACCGGGTTAAACTGGAAGTCTTTACCTTCGAAATCTTTAGCTTCTAGGCGAGAGAATTCAGCTCCAGGATATAAAACCAGCAAAGAGCGAGTAGGCTTTCAAATTATGTCAGATGACGAAATCATAGAAAACATATTGCAGAGAAATGAACAGCAAGAAGATGAAACAGAAGAAAATCCAGACGTAGAAAATGATGCAGGACCATCTCATGATGAAGCACTTCATGCCCTAGAGACAGCTCTCAAGTGGTTTGAAAAACAAACAGAGAGTGATACTGTGAGTTTATTACAGCTGAAACGAATTCGTGATATAGCAGCAATGAAGAGAAAAAGTGGCTTACGTCAAATGACAATTACCAAATATTTTAAACCAAATTAAACTTATTATTTTTTTTTTAATTATACGTAAGTATGTACATATGTATGTACGTACCTAAATATTTTATTTTATGATGACGCTGCAGTATTTTAGTACAATACATGTACGTATGTAATCTAAGAAAATGTATCTCTTAATTATTCCTTAATAAACATTGATTTTCGTTGATACATTTGTTGTTTTTAATAAATAAACATATAAAATTATATGTACCACATGTGTATGCACAAAACTCGCTGTTCTTCATACATTCACAACAATTAGTCCGGTTAATCGAGTTTCTACTGTAACCATAGTCATAATGTTACAACGACAGTTCAACAACTATTTAATACTAGCTGAACCGGCGAACTTTTTTAGTATTGGTTGTACTAACTTGTGAAAGTTAAAAACCGGAAAAGTGCGAGTTGGACTCGAAGTCTTAGTAATAGGGTCCCGTTTTCCCCTTTGGGTACGGAACCCTAAAAACTGTTCTAGTCAATCACTGCAATTTCTAGCTCTAGCTCTAGCTTACAAAGTATCTATTAATTAACATTAATACTATTAAAATCGTGTATCTATTCACATTATACCATCTTATCTATTTGCAAAATTGTAGTAATATAACAAATTAACCTCAATTCTGGAGCACTTAATATCACTCATTATCGCACCTTTATAATAACTGACTTGTTGAACTAATTAAGTACTTAAATAACTTCTAAAAACGTTCAAACTTCTACATACACTTTTAGGGTCAACTCACACCGAGACGCGACGCGACCCTTAGTCGTAAAAACTAAAAAATAAGGATGCAGGCGTTACTGTTAGGAAAAATATTTAGTTTTAATTCCAAAGCATGCAAATTTTGCATACGCAGCAAAGGAGGGCGGGAGGGTAAAACCTTTTAAAACGCAATCTTATTGCTTTCTAATAACTAAAACTAAACATTCAAAAAACGAAAAATCAAAATTTCATATACTCCTATAATATCACATAACTTAGCTAGCACATAGCCGCATTGGTCCATGGATCAAAAGGTTAAACAAAGCGGGTGGTCAGTGAATGACCATCTATGATATTACAAGTATCCCCATGTTTAAAGTTATATACTATCTTGCCCCACTGTAGAGAACTAAGCTTCTAAACAAAAAAATCATTATTCACAACCGAAAAGTCATAAAAATGCCCCAAAAAGCAAGACGAGGTAGGTAAATAAAACGAAATGTTCCCTTTACGTAGTCAAGTACCATGAATTAGGGATCAAGTCCGGCAAAGTTCTTCAAGTTAATCAATTAAGTAGCTACTTTTGTGCTAATTCTCCGTATTCAAAGTTTCAATGAGGCACTGCCAATCTTTTCTCCTTACTTATTTACTTACCTCCTACAATTTTGTCGACACCATCTCTTGGAATGTGACTTGAGTTAATGTTGTAGACTCTTAACGAAAGATTATTTACTTGTTCAGACGTGAGCACACCCAACTACCACAATCTGATCAAATGTTTGCCATAAATTCTCAACCAGTCTTACCAAGGGTTGCCAGGTTGCCCAGATAACTGGGTTGTGGAGGTCAGATAGGCAGTCGCTCCATGTAAAGCACTGGTTCTCAACTGCATACGGTTAGACTGGAAGCCGACCCCAAATTAGTTGGGAAAAGGCTAGGCAGATGAAACGAAGAGGCACAATGCTATTGGCTCACGAATACACCATGAGCTCTAAATAAAAGCTTTACACCTTTTGCATATCTTAATGAGCAAATACCTACGTTTTTAATTCTCTAAAATTCTCTTGTATAACCTCAGGTTATCGTATATTGTCCAATTTGATTAGACTAATCTCATAAATAGCTTGACACTATTACCCAACATCCAACAACTTAGCTAGCTGGCCGTCATACCCAACAGTGTGTCCCACAGTATCATTTGGACGAAATAATTTATGAATGTAGATCACCTTGGGTTCCGTGCAGAATGAATAAACAAGACCTCATTATGCATATATAATTAGCATATTGTATATATTTGCACTTCCTTTATAAATATACCAGCGCTTACAAGCCGAGTGGCAGATTGGTAGCTCGACTTTTGACGGGTAAAAAACTGCGGTGCACATTTTAAGATATTTTGTCTCATGTATCATTGGAAATCCAATAAATTCTTCGTGATCACGTATCATAAGTTTTACATTATAAAATATACCACCAGTATGACATGTGGAACGTTAATAAAGGGGATTGGGTTAAGCAACGCTTCGTGGTCCATGGATAGGTGGCCATCTTGTCATGACGAGTTCTTCCGTGTTTCAGAAGGCACGATAAATTGGTGGATCCCAACTGTCGTATTAACATCTTTGGCAGTCCTTACGGGTAGTCAGAAGCTAGTCGGGACAACTAGTTTTATCAATAGGTGTCGGTTTGCCCGTGTTGAGGAGGTCAAATAGGCGGTCGCTTTATGTAGCACACTGGTTCTCAGCTGTATTCAGTTAGACTGGAAGCCGACCCCAACATAGCTGGCAAATGGCTGGTAATATTTATACTTGTAGCAATTTCATATTTTTTGTTTTTTTGATAAAATAAGGGTACACTTCTACATAATCTTGAAATAAAGGTCATATTGGCAAAACGACCCCGATTTCTCTCCGGTGGTGTCGTATTGCCGTCCCATCTATGAGAGTGTATGAAGAATGCACCTGTGTCACAGCAAATGTGCGTGCACTATTATATGTTTTGCGCAGCTGGATGATCTCCTAATATGAGAACAGCCGCCGTGGCCGACAATTGGCTAGGGTGCCATTACTATTGGCAATATGCATTACAATATGATTAGTTATTTACATTCGTAACCATGTCCCAATAATTCACTGATCACATAGATAGCTGACTGACACCCTTAAATCAGAATTGAGTTGCTAAACTACAATTCTGTTAATTCATGTTACGGTAAAAGTTTTAATATCATGGTTTGTAAAAAATAGAAATTTAAATGAATATTATTTTTTTTACCTTTTTTATTAATATTTAAAAAAATAACATATCTTTGACGCATAATTTAAAAACTCTTCGTATTAAGGTAAAAAAAAAATATCCACGAAGAACAAACAAAACAAACGAGCTAAGCTATAAGCTAAATAATACCGCCTAAAAAACAAGAAGGACTGGGTTACCTTCAATGTAACTAATATATTTTTTTCCAAAAGAAAACCAAACATATTATACTATCATCAATTATTATTCATCATCATCCTCTTTCTTACATCTGCCATCATCTCACAAGTAACATTCTTTCTTGGCATATCAAATTTCACACATTCATCATAAAAAAAAAACCGGCCAAGTGCGAGTTGGACTCGCGCGCGAAGGGTTCCGTACCAAGCTGTAGTTCCACGCTTGAGTAACAGATGGCGTTGTATTCAAATTGCACTGTCTTTATAATTTATTGTATGGGGACCCCCCTTAATATCTAACTTTTTTTAATTTTTAGTATTTGTTGTTATAGCGGCAATGGATATACATCATTTGTGAAAATTTCAGCTTTCTAGCTATCATGGTTAATGAGATACAGCGTGCAGACAGACAGACAGACAGACAGACAACGAAGTCTTAGTAATAGGGTTCCGTTTTTACCCTTTGGGTACGGAACCCTAAAAATAATAATGAAATTCACAACAATTTCCAAAACACCCGCTTTCCGTTCCCACTTGCACCGCAACATGTTAACGTGGGTGAACCAGTCTTAACAATATACAAGGCTGAGACCACGCCTAGACGAGTCTCGGCTAGGCGTTATAATACCTACGTTGCCTAGGGAGTAGGCAATGGAATCTCATTCTCGCGAGATCTTTTTTTAGGGTTCCGTACCCAAAGGGTAAAACGGGACCCTATTACTAAGACTTCGTTGTCTGTCTGTCTGTCTGTCTCCACGCTGTATCTCATTAACCGTGATAGCTAGAATGCTGAAATTTTCACAAATGATGTATATCTGTTGCCACTATATCAACAAATACTAAAAATTTCTAAAAAAATTGTGTTCTGTTGATTTATATTAATTAATTGCAAAATTGTATACTAGTAGCGCCATCTATTAGAAATAATGTGCAACTTAAGTAACTCACACTTGACCATTTGTACTTTTTTCATAGATAATAGACGAAATAATCATTTTATAGATAGAGACGAAATAATAATTTTAACTTTATTTTGTTATACAATAACTCATATATCAGAATAACATAACTATAGGCTACTTTTTATTCTTATCCGGCAAAGAAAGCCCTACTTCAAAATTCCGTTTGCACGTTACTAAGCAACGACTGTAAACTAAAATCTAATAGGCCTATCTATGCCGTTTCATATCATTTAGTTTAAGTTAAATAGCATACAATTTATGCGCCAATTACCTAAAGGGTTCAGATAAAGCCGAATAATTTATTCTCGTAATAAGATATATTAAATTGAAGTTTGGAATTCGTTCCAATCAGACAGTAAGGGCGTAACGTCTGACTACAAATTCCTATAAGTTATATGTCCGTTGTTATGGGATTAAAATAATAGATAGTAAACTTCGATGAGGAATCTATGGCAAATATTAAACAGAAAAGTTTATGTTACACAAATAATCCGTAGAATGCATTTAAATATATTTAATTTAATCCATTATTGATTCAACGTATCGGTCAAAGATCACCTGGCAACTCTGTGCTAGCTATTTCTGCACATATGTAGTACCCACCTTTGCACCTATGTAGCACCTACCTCTTCACCTACACAGCACCTATGTAGCACCTACCTCTTCACCTACGTAGCACCTATGTAGCACCTATTTCTGCACCTATGTAGCACCTATTTCTGCACCTATGTAGCATATATTTCTGGACCTATGTAGCATTTATTTCTGCACCTTATTTTGCGCATATGCAGCACGAATTTCTGCACGTTTGTAGCAACTATTTCTGCACCAATATAGTACCTACCTCACACCAATATAGGACCTACCTCGCACCAATATAGGACCTACTTCAGAACCAATATAGGACCTACCTCAAAACCTTAAAAAGGGCCTTCGTAGGCCCTTTTCCGTCACTTGTGGAGCACCTACGGAGCACCTATGTTGCACCTATTTCTGCACCTGTGTAGCACCTACCTTTAGCCTCAAGATGGCCCTTGAGCTGTTCGGCTTTAGCCTGTAACTTAGTCTGCATGTTTTCGGCACCCTCCTTCATTTTAGCCAGTATACCTGTTAGAGAAATATATTTGTTAGAATAATGTTCACTTAAAAGATTTTACTGGTTTCCGCGAGCGGTTTTACCCGCGTCCCGTGGGAACTACTCTGCGCACCGGGATAAAAACTAACTTATAGCCTTCCTCGATAAATGGGCTATCTTAATGTAGTTCGTGCTACTTCAATTGTGCTTGATGTAGTTCCCATGGGATGCGGGTAAACTGGTATGAAGAAGCTAGTCATCATCTGGCTAGCCTTTTCCCAACTATTTTTGGGGTCGGCTTCCAGTCTAACCGGATGCAGCAGAGAACCAGTGTTTTACATGGAGCGACTGCCTATCTGACCTCCACAAGATATACTGGGCAACCTGGCACCCCTTGGTAAGACTAGTTGTCAGACTTTCTGGCTTCTGACTACCCGTAACGACTGCCAAAGATGTTCAAATGACAGTTCAACTCGTTATGAAAAGATGGTCACCCATCCACGGACCGACCGCGCCAAGCGTTGCTTAACCTTATGATCGATCGATCCGCGCGGCTTTGACTTAGCCACGAGCTCTTCATCTCTATGAAGAAGCTAGTATGAGTTATAAGTAAGATGGTCATATATTTACTACTTTATTTCTTTAACTTATACGCTATATACCCACCATGTTTATCTTTTTCTTTTAATATCCTTTCCATGTCTCCAGCCTTATCTTTGACACGTCCAAAGAAATCTATCCGTTTGTTAGCATGGATGACAAATATTTTATATTACAATTTTGTATATTTTCTAATTATCATATTATTAACATATTTTAAACATCCAGATACAAAATTAAACCTCATTTGGTAAAGAACTACAAAAAGTTAAACGCTTAAAACCCCACAGCACTTTCTTGAAATAGACCTTTTAGCATAGGCGCTAGCAGGCTACACGAATCTGTCAAATTTTACCAATCAAACATTAACCTTCCACTATTGGGGTTATGCGCATTTGGTACACTTCGCAATTGGTACACCATGCTCAAATGGTACATTTCGCAATTGGTACACTTCTCAAATGGTACATTTCGCAAATGGTACACTTCTCAAATTGTACATTTCGCAAAAGGAGCACTTTTTAAGATGAGTGGAGATTTGGAAGGAATTGACTAAAAATGAGAAAATCTTTGGTTTGGGTGGACAAAATGATTTTAATTAAACTTTACATAATTGCTATAACATTATTTTTTTTTAATAAAGAAAAGGTCACTCGAAAATAGTTAAAGTATAATTATGTAAAAAAAAATAGATTTAAAAATAATAAGAAAAAATCATAACGTCAGAAAAAACCGTAAACAACGTGATGTGTCGTTTGAAACTAGTAGGTAAATTGGTAGCCGGAAATCTGGCGGTGGAACATTTTATGAAAAAGATCACGTTTCTCCAATTATTCAACTAATTGAATTTATAGCTATTAACTTAATAAATAGTAACAATTACTAAGTCTTGTAATAAACAAAGGTTTATCTAAGTATATTATTTATAACCTATTTTTGAGAATCAGGTTCTGATTACATAAAAAAAAGCTTTTTTAATTAATAACAATAACTATCGTAAAGCTTCATTTACCTATAATACTATAATGGTCATTGATATAATATGATATTATATCTTTATCATGACATCTTTATGCTGTAATTTTTTTTTTTTTTACATAATTATACTTTAACTATTTTCGAGTGACTTTTTCTTTATTTAAAAAATAATGTTATAGCAATTATGTAAAGTTTAATTAAAATTATTTTGTCCACCCAAACCAAAGATTTTCAAATTTTTAGTCAATTCCTTCCAAATCTCCACTCATCTTAAAAAGTGCTCCTTTTGCGAAATGTACAATTTGAGAAGTGTACCATTTGCGAAATGTACCATTTGAGAAGTGTACCAATTGCGAAATGTACCATTTGAGCATGGTGTACCAATTGCGAAGTGTACCAAATGCGCATAACCCCACTATTGTGATAAGATTGAAAATCGATTGAAGAAATTTGACAGATTGAGGTAGGTTGATATACAGATAGACTGGCTCCGTACGTAGTTGTTATTTGTAGATTCACATGAATTTACACAACACATCTACGCAAAATGCCATACAAAAATGAACCTTACCCCATAGTAAATAGAGTCTATTTACATGTAAAAAAATTACTACACAAAGCATTTATACTCCACGCCAATAGGCATGACGACAGGGTAAAAAATAAGCAAATCCATTTAGTCCGTAATTTAGATTATCGCAAAATATTGGACACGTATTTTTTGTTTTTAAAAATCTATCAATAATAACAAAGATAATGAGTATCAAAGTTCAGGAGTGGGGTGTCCTGACGTCACGCCTATGTCAAAATTGTACGTAGGCGTGACGTCACGCGCAATTTCAGCGGTCTATAACTTCGTAATTATTTATTTAGATGAAAAACGAAAAAATACGTATGCAATATCATTTTATAATCTAAAAAGACGGACTAATTAGTTTTTTTAGTCGTCATGCCTATTGCCATACAAAAATGACCTTTAACCCGTTGTAAATAAAGTTCATCATGTGATTTTTTACAGCAGGACTACAGAAGGCACTGAGCTTTACAAAAATGAACCTTAACACCTAAGAAATAAAGTAGATATTAGTATACAATCACCTGATATTCGTTTGGTGGCGTCAGGGCTGGCCGACTGCGTCAACGCCGCTACCTTCATATACTCGCTCGTTATCAAACCGGCAGCCTACGACAAATATACAGGGTATTACTAAAATAGACCAAAAATATACAGGGTGCCTGGAAGAGATCGGTCTTAGCGATAGGAGCACAAATTATGTTCCCTACTTTAATTAGTTTTGAGATCAAAAATGTAAAAATTGTTGTACAGACGACAGCAGGTCAAATTTTACCAATCGAACATAAACCTTCCACTATAGCGATAAGGTTGAAAATCTATTGTAGAAATTTGACACTTGACCGATTGTAGTAAGGTAGTATATGTGTTTGGTAGAATGGGAGAAAATAAATTAGTGGCGTTGAATATATTTACCTCCAAACTAGCAGGACTCATGGCGGAATACTCCTCACTGAGGAGTTCCACGATCAGACCCTCGATGTCGAAGAACAAGATGTGACTCTCCGGATCTATGACATAAAAGATAAATCTTACAAAAATACTGGTAAATACATCATCGCTCTAGAAGTTAATTTCTTAAAGCAAAAAAATGAGATCAGGCGCAGGACCGACATTAACGTGCTCTCCGATGCACGGGTGTATCAATCACCAACTTCCAACTCCAGGCTGTTTTGTGATAGTTTCTAAAACTGATTTCGGCTCAACCAGGAATCGGGATCCAACGAGGTTCAGTTCTTTCGAGTTTATCACGAACAGACAAGACGTGGTAAACTTTGACTTATTACCCCTGGTGTCAGTTGTACCGCAGTTGTGCGAGTTCTTGAAGCTCTCGGCTAGGGCCGCGTTGTGTTGCACCCTGAGGGAACTCACCAGCAGGGTTGCTCCTGAAGCCCTGGACGGTAAGCTGGGCCCTCCTGGCCCTGGCAGGCTCTGCTAGGGGACCAGCGTTGCCTGCTGGGCCGCTGTGCTGTAATGCCGCCAGGCCCCGTTGTGTGGCTGCGCGCATTGCTGTCAGGTTGCGGTGGCGAAGACCTCTGTCAGGACAAAATTATATCACAAATCTATACATATAAAAATCAAAGTCCTGACTCATTCACTGACTCATCAACGCAGGGCCCAAACCCGTGAACCGATAAAGCTGAAATTTTGCACAGACGTTCATCTTAAGTCACGCAAGATAAGAAAGGATTTCTCCAAAATTCTCTCGGGAACGGGATAAAAGCGGTTGTTTGGTAGGATAGCAGAGGTTTTAATTCAAGTTATTCACCTTCTTTGTAAAATAAGAAAAGACAAGCCAAGTCTGTCATGTAAAAAATAATTAGTCGCAATAAACCAGAGCAGCAAGAAAGATCGAGTATTTTCTTTACCTAATTTCCTACAAAACGGTATTTAAAGTATTACGCGGACGAAGCCGCTGGTAGAAGCTAGTATATTACAAGAGGAATCATTTTTTGCTTGTTTGAAACCTAAAGACTACGTTTCTACGGACCTATGTGAAAAAATCAGGAAGAAGTTCCCTCGTAACAGCAAGTATTACCTGAAGAAGTGCACAGCTGGATTGGCGAGGCCGTCGCTGGAGCCGGTGGACAGGGAGCCTCCGCCAAGGTCATCAGCCAGCGCCTCATCACACGCTGAGAGGACCTCCTCGGCTATCATACCTGGTGCAAAGAAAATAGAAGATTATTGTGATTTGAAGAGCTCGTGGCTAAGTCAAAGCCGCGCGGATCGATCGATCATAAAGTTAAGCAACGCTTGGCGCGGTCGGTCCGTGTGGACAATGAGGCTGAACCATTCTTGCTCTTTAACGAGTTCTTCGCCGTCGTTTTCGTGTTAACGGCCACGATAACACATGGTGGGTCCCGAGCACTTTACATTTGCTATCATTTGGGCGTTGCGCGGTAGATAAGAAGCCCAGAAAGTCTGACATACCAGTCTTACCACTTGTATCAGGTTTTCCCAGGGTAACTTGCGCGTTGTGGAGAGTCAGACAGGCAGTCGCTCCATGTAAAACACTGATTCTCAGCTGCATCCGGTTAGACTGGAAGCCAACCCCAACATAGTTGGGAAATGGCTAGGCAGATGAGATGATGAAGATCGCGCGTACAAGCCGCAGCCCCAAGCTCTGGCCTTAGCGGGCCACGCTGGGGTTCTATCACTTACCATGTAACACTCTATCCACATGGCCGGTCTCCATCTGCCACACGAACACAGTACCATCGCTACACCCGACCACCATGAAGTCATCAGCCGGCCTCCACTTTATGGCTACCACAGGGAACAGGTGACGCGATGCTAAGGTTACACATTTTCGTTCTGTCAGACCTGGTGAGGAAGACGGGTTGTCATTTAACACCGAATATGCAATAAAAAGTAAGTAAATAAATAAAGTCGTGGTGGCTTAGTGGGTATAGCACCAACCTCTCAAGTATGAGTGTGTGGGTTTGATCCCAGGTCAAGCAAGTACCAATCAACTTTTCTAAGTTTGTATGTACTTTCTAAGTACATATATCTTAGACACTAATGGCTGATAAAAGGTGAAGGAAAACATCTTGTTGAAACCTGGACTATAAAGTCTGAAATCACCACCCCGCATTGAGCAAGCGTGGTGATTAATGCTCAATCCTTCCCCTGTGAGGAGGCCTGTGCCCAGCAGTGGGACGATAAAAAGGCTATTAAAAAAATACATAAAAAGTTTCTTCTATAATGTTTATAAACTATCTCGTTCCAAAGAAATTGATTTTAATCCGCAATATTCAAAAGTTACTAAACTTAAGTCGTCCGAATGTTTTGTGCAGTTGACAGTTTCTATCAGCCAGTCGTTGCATTAATAAAGAGGTCTTATTCAAAATCCTCAATTATCTTTAATCCACCAAAATGTCTTGAATCGAATCTATTTATTCCCAGACTACCTTTTTTCATAAGAACGGAACATCGAAAAAAACATGGCAGCTGTCATTTGCACAGGATACACGGACTATCATCTAAGCAGTAAAATTGAGTAGCGTTTCAGGATTTAACGGTTAATTAATGAAATAAAAACTTACTGAGTAACGTAACACTGTGGTCTGATGCGACAGAACAGATACACTTCTGAATTCGAGGCTGTAACAACAAAATAAATATAATTAACTAAATTGCATAAGCAGTCTTATATTATAAAGAGAAAAAAATAATTTGATTGCCGGCTCTGAAACTACTGAACAGATTTGCGAAAAATCTTTCACTGTTGTGTCAATCTTTCACATCAACATCCACCTAGTCTTTTCCCAACTATGTTGTGGGCCAGATTTAATGGTTGCAGCTAAGTACCAATATGCCACATGGAGCGACTGCGTATCTGACAACCTCAACCCAGTTACCCCGGCAACCCAATTAATAAGCTCTAGCGTCTGACTACCCGTAACGACTGCCAAAGATGGTCATATGACAGCCGATCCAAGATGGCCAAATGACATTTCAATAAGACTTGACAGTAATATGGCTTATATATCAGAATTACATATAGGCTACTTTATATCCATATGCAGGTAGTTGTGCCCACAAAACGCAGGTGAAACCACTGGCGGAAGCTATAGCTAAAAATACTTACACTACAATTATGAGGAGGTACAATCAGCTGGGTGATCTCCCCAGCATGAACACAGAACCGATGCAAGAGTGCCCCACTGAATAGGTCCCACAGACACACCGCGAAGTCTATACCTCCTGATACGAGGTGAGATTTGTCGTATCTGTGAGAAAATAAATCTATACTTATAATACTTATCTATACTAATATTATAAAGCTAAAGAGTTTTTTTGTTTGAACGCGCTAATCTCAGGAACTACTGGTCCGATTTGAAAAATTCTTTCAGTGTTAGATAGCCCATTTATCGAGGAAGGCTATAATAAGCGGGTGAAACCGTTGGCAGCAGGGGTGTATTTACCCTTAGGCTAGAAGGGCTATAGACCGGGGCGGCAAGCCGCGGGGGGGGGCGGTAGGGTGCCCCTGGGGTTGATTTCATTCCTTGATGGGGCGGAAGGCTACTGGAGCCCGGGGTGCGCAATCTTAAAATACGCCCTTGGCTGGCAGAAGCTAGTAACAAAGATAATGAGTGTTCAGGAGTGGAGGGTCCTGACATCACGCCTATGACATTATGCCTACGTACAAATCGTACATAGGCGTGATTGATATTATTTTATTTTTATTTATACCTTTATTTCAGGCAACTAGGGCCCATAGAAAATACAAATACACATATATTTTACATAAAAATACTTATAGACTAATACATACAATTATATTAATTATAACTTAAAACTATTTCACACGAAGTGTCGGCGTCGTGTTTCGCTGACTGGTGTCATGTAGGCGGCCACGAAACCGTCGATACACAACACCTTCCGGCCAAAACTCTTCCTTGAGGAACTTCTCAAGATGATGTGTCGGAACTCGCACCACGAACGACTTGAAGTTTGTATTGTGATGCGGTTCCAACCTCTGGACCGATTATTATAACATACCTTTGGTGCACATGATGTGGGTACAGCAAGCAGTTGACACGTCCAATATGCCCGAGCAACAACTGGTGCGGAGGCCAGTCTAAAACAAATACCATATTATAATAAAACATGGTCCTAAAAATGTACAGACAACAGCAGGACAACGTATGCGAATCTGTCAAACTTTACCAATCGAATATTAACCTTCCACTATTGTGATAAGTTTGAAAATCTATTGAAGTTTGACAGATAGAGGTAGATTGATGTGCTGGCGTCTGTACCGACTTTAGTACTAAACTCCGTTTGCGATAGCATTATAAAGAAGTTTAATAAGGCTCCTTTAGGTGTCTACTTTGAAATAAATTACAACAAAAATAATTACTGATGAGTAATGATTGTGGAATAAATATAATTAATTTAAATAACAGCTGTCACGTTAAACTGTACTTATTGAACCTAAATTACATTTTTTTCATTTACTTAATATTATTTCTACATTCTTTATTATCGTGTCGACGTTAAAAAAGTCTAATAGAAGCAGAGGTAGATAGTACCGAAACGTTTTCACGTCACTGTAACTGTACCAAATCTAAAATGTAACATTTTCCTTTTTATTTTATTTTATCGGTTTATCTTGTCAATCAACATCGGAAGAGCTCGTGGCTAAGTCAAAGCCGCACGGATCGATCGATCATAAGGTTAAGCAACGCTTGGCGCGGTCGGTCCGTGGATGGGTGAC
>NWSH02000004.1:0-11707 GCA_002382865.2 Heliothis virescens | reverse complement strand
ATACATTTAAATAATAAAAAAACGATGGATATATATGATAGTGCAAAGGCAAATTAATTAAAATACGCACTTATATATTAAATTTATTTTTTAAATCATAATCATGTAAAATCTATCTAAAAAAAAAACTAAAAAAATATACGTCTCGTTAAGATGTTGTCCTACTGAAGGCTATAAATATAATAAACTATAGATTTCAGTCTTAAAACACACAGTCAATTTTCTTCATAAAAATATGAGTAGGGATAAGAATTTGAAATCCGAGGTAGAGAGACACAGAGGGGGTAAAGAGAGCCAAAAACTACTGAACTGGTACACAGATAGTGTAAACATGAGAAAGGACTTAAAGCTACATTTTATCCGGCTGTGGGGAAGTTGCTCCCTCGCGAAGCGGGTGGAACCACGGAAATAGTATTCTCTATAAATCTGCGCTAGATAGGTAGATGATATCTATACTAATATTATAAACGGAAGAGTTGGTTGAACGCGCTAATCTCCACGAACTACTAGTCCGATTTGAAAATTATTTCAGTGTTAGATAGCCCATTTATCGAAGAAGGCTATATGCTACTTTTCACCCGGTGCGCAGCGTAGTTCCTACGATATGCGGGTGAAACCGCTGGTGGAAGCTAGTTTAAAATATATAGCCTTCAGTGTCATTTTTTATCTATCAACCTAAAAAAAAATAACTAAACAAAATAAATCAAGCATACAAAAGTGCTAGCAAAATAACTCTATCTACATACAAAATACATTACAAACAGACAAATGTGCTGACCTACTGATAGCCCGTCCTCGTAGTTTGCTATAAAAGAAATGTTTATATCTTCATATATTACGCATGGTATAGCTTTAGTATAGCTTAGGTTAAAGCTTTGATTTTCTGCAGTTTACATTTTCAGTTTAAAATGGACGTAGTTTGTTTGGGTTATTCATAAACTTTGTATTAGTTATACACCCTGCATCGGGAGCACGTTAAGTCGGTCCTGCGCCTGATCTCTCTCCTGTCGTGTCGGATTGCCGTCCCATCGGGTTATGAGAGTGAGGGAATAGGGAGTGCACCTGTGTCTGTGCAAATTGCTTGTGCACTATAATATGTCCTGCGCAGCTGGCTGATCTTATAAGAGAACAGCCACCGTGGCCGACAATCGGCTAGGACGCCATTATTATTATAAAAAACTGGCCGTAGTATATGATTTTTAAATAAATATCATTTAAAAAAAAATAGAAATCAATGGTATCTTATAAATCTATATTCAGCAATAAAATTCCTAAGCCCGAGATCATGATGATTGAATTTTTAACCGACTTCAAAAAAGGCGGTTTTCAGTTAAAGCCGAAACACATAACGGCGTTGCGGCGCCGCGCCGCTAAAATCGGCGTTTTTGCGTTGCGGCGTTGCAGCGTCGCGAAAAAGAGCGTTATTGTCGGTAACCAGTTCCTCGTGATTTTTTATTGTGGATACACGTGTCTCTGCTATGGACAATCGTGAGAAACTTATTGCTTATTTATTATTAAAAAGACATTACTCTGTTTTAAATAACGGCAAAGAAGATACTGGATACATCCATAATAAGACTATGAATCCCGATGGCGAGTACTTTTCTCGAAAATACAGAGCATTAAAGATAGACGAAAATAAATTTTAACTTGAATATTACTGACACGTATTATTTGCTATACCATTTTCACGTTATGATGAGTTCCCTGACAGTTCAATTTTTTCCATCACAACGCAAACTGCTATAAAGCTATAACAACAAACCAACAAAATAAAGTTATTTTAAATATTGTATCTTTGTTAATTACCCAGTAAACGATATTTTTTCATATTTTAAATGAACTAAAATAAATATTAATGGCTAGTAAATTAAATAATCGATGTAAAAAAATATGAGTTTAAACAAATGTCGAAAATGACAGATAAAACGAAACGGAATGTGACTTGCGTCAATAGAGATTGACGCAAGTTACTGAATCGAAAAAAAATCGGTGTATAGTAGTGGCCATATGAAAAATTTTAATTCCGATTCCATTTTCTTTGTTCAACCAATTCGATTTAATAAAATAATCGATTGAGTTTCGTTAGGTTACATCACTCTAACTATCAGATATGAACTGCCCAGGAACTCATGCTAAAATAAAAGCACTATTGCTAGAGTGATAGAAACAAACTAAATCATTGTCACCAAGTATGACATCATAACGCTGAAACTAGCGGTGCCGCGCCGCTACAATTGGCGGTGCCGCTACTGCCAATTCTCGCGGCGCGGCGCCGCAACGCGGTTATTTGTTTCGGCCCTTAGACCGTATTTTTTTCTGTTTTCCAAAATACAAAGTTTATAAACAACCCATTTGAAATCCAAATAAACATATATAACATAGGCTTAGTGCTCCAATGAGAATCTAATGATGATACTGTAACGAATGACATGCCAATTCAAACTTAATAGTTCAGATAATAAGGTCGATTTTAAAGTAGCAGCTTGAACGGGATATATGTCTTTTTGATTTTGAACCTAAAAAATGTATGTGTATTTATTTTAGGGGAATTAGGATATTATAAAAAAAAATACTGTTAAATGTATGACTGATGTAAATATTATAAATACCAAAGTAACTCCATCTGCTTGTTTGTCGGCTTTTACAACAAAACAAAACTACGATACCTGTACTATACAGGTATCGTCTAGAGCCAGAGAAAGGACATAGACTACTTTTTATCGGGCTGCGGGAAGTATTACCCACGAAACGCGGGGGGACCGACTGGGATTGAATACTCATCATTCAATCCTTAATTAATTCCAATTTAATATCCCTTTAGGTTCAAAATCTACTGTACATATACCCCGAAAAGCTTTTTGTATTTCAGATCATAAACTCCTAAAATTTAGCCTATCACTCAAAACCTAAATTGTTAATGTTAAAATTTTCTTCGCCTAAATTCTCCTTATATTATTAACTAAAATAAATTAACTATTAGATTTTAAAACTTTTTATATCTAGAGACAGCAAATACTAGCATAAATTAGGATATTTTCAATTGAAAGAATAATTAGAACTGCCTATTAATCAGCAAGATTAATTCTTTGATTGATTGATGACCCCCTGTTATCCCTCATCAGGTCGTGTGGGATTGCCGTCCCATCGGATTATGAGAGTGAGGGAATAGGGAGTGCACCTGTGTCTGCGCGAATGCTTGTGCACTATAATATGTCCTGCGCAGCTGGCTGATCTCCTTATTTGAGAACAGCCGCCGTGGCCGATAATCGACTAGGACGCTATCATCCCTCATCAGGAATAATAATTTCCAGTTTTTTCGATCTTGAGCAACAAACAAGATTAATTCCTATTTAATTAGAAATTACTATAATTAAAAGCTGTCATTTATTGATTTTAAACTAGCATTACTATCACTCAATAATTTTTTATATCCTAAATCCTAACAATAGGCATGACGACTAAAAAAATCTAATTAGTCCGTCTTTTAGATTACCTATCAAAAAATATTGCGTACGTATTTTTTCGTTTTTCATCTTAACAAATAATTACGAAGCTATAGACCGTTGAAATTGCGCGTGACGTCACGCCTACGTACGATTTTGACATGGGCGTGACGTCAGGACCCCCCACTCCCGAACTTTAATACTCATTATCTTTGACAAAAAATACGTGTCTAATATTTTGCGATAATATAAATTACGGACTAAATGGATTTGCTTATTTTTTACCCTGTCGTCATGCCAATTTTGAAAAAAATCTTACTCTTAAATTTTGCCTGGCTGTTTAAACCTAGCTTAGAAACCGACAAAATACAACACTATATACCAGTTTCACAGGTCCCAAATAAAGTTCTAGGTACAGACAACAGCACATCAAGTTACCACAATCTGTCAAATTTCTGCACTCGATTTTCAACCTTATCACAATGGAGGTAGGTTAACGTTTGATTGGTAAAATTTGACAGATTCGTATACGTTGACCTGCTGTTGTCTGTACCTATCTGACGGATTCACATAGAAACATTTCTATGGCACTATCTATCAGATAGCTATCTAGAACCTGTGAAACTGGACGTATAGCTAGTTTAAGCTGAAACGACACACCCCACTACAGCATTTAAGTGTTAGCACGTCATTTCAGCTTATAGTGCGTCCTACGTGAGCTGAGTGCGAATGCGAAGCGATGCGATGTGACGCGAAAACAACAGTTAATTTTTTTGGTGGCCTACGTGACGTACAGATGTGCTGGGGCACATCGACCTACCTCAGTCTGTTAAATTTCTTCAATAGATTTTCAACCTTATCAGAATAGTGAAAAATTAATGTTCGATTGATAAAATTTGACAGATTTATGGAAGTTAACCTGCTATCGTCTATACATTTTTGAATTCACTGCAAATCGCTTCACATTCGCGTTGAGTCTCTTATACAGGACGCACCCTCAAACAAGCTTTTCTAATATAAAATGCAAACTTACTTGGCAGGCAGTCTGTACAGATATCCTTTGCCTTCAGTAGAACATACTAGAACTCTGTCGGGGGCGAGGAAGTCTCCGGACATCCAGCGCTCACCAGATGGCGCTTGTATCGAGCAGAGGACTGAGAAATCACCTAGAAATTTAAATCAGAAATTATTTGTGAAACATATGTAGGAATATTACATTAGAAGGTATATTATACACAACTGAATATATTTTGATGATACTTAGCAATAATAATGGTTACATACCTGAATAACTACGACCTAGTTCTGAGTGAGACACAGGGGACTGATTCTATGCCTTACAGTGATAAATACAATTAACCCACCAGCATCATATATCTGACAGTACTTAGCGCAAACGATGAGAACGGTCCTCTGGTTGTAAGCACAACAGTTGAGACACGGGAGATTGATTTCAGATTCAGTCCCCTGAGTCACATTAGGCTCAGATAACTAATTCAAGAGTCAGTCACCCGTGCCACATTAAGCACAGAGGACTGATTCGTGAGTCAGTCCCCTGCTTCACATTAGACACAGGGGACTGATTCCCATGTCTTCTATGCCTAATTTTTGTAATTCGATAAACTCACCAGCATCATATATCTGGCAGTATTTAGCGCAGACGATAAGAACAGTCCTCTGGTTGTAAGCACAGCAGTTGAGGGACAGAGCGTTGAGACAGCGAATCTGTTTCGATTCGTTCTCGTAGTTAAGTTGATATGAAAACAGTCCCCTGGTTGTAAGCACAACAGTTGAGACACAGAGGACTGATTCCAGATTCAGTCCCCTGTGTTGCATTAAGTCTAGGGTACTGATTCCCGTCTTCCCGTCTGAGTCCCCTGTGTCTTTACTGCTTCTGTTAAAAAAATGTTATAAATATCATAAACTTACCAGCATCATATATCTGACAGTACTTAGCGCAGACGATAAGAACAGTCCTCTGGTTGTAAGCACAGCAGTTGAGGGACAGAGCGTTGAGACAGCGAATCTGTTTCGATTCGTTCTCGTAGATTGGCTCCGATTGCTTGTTTTCGTGGCCTAGGAGGGACCATACCTGAAATTTATTCATTTTGATTTAATTTTAAGTACAGGGTCCTGCAATAGATTTTCAACCTTATTACAAAAGTGGAAGGTTAATGTTCGATTGGTAAAATTTGACAGATTCGGGTAGATTGGCCTGTTATCTGTATCTTTCTGATTAGAAAAAAAAAAACATTATATTATAGGTATTATAATATTAAGGTGAATGCGACGACTAGAAGCGGGAAATTCAAATATAAAATGGTTTTTTTATGTTTTACATAAGTTAACATTCAATATGAGGCGTGATCTTATGATTGGCGGTTATAATATCCCACAAAGTAATTTCTGATGTCCTTACTCTGTAAAAAAAAACTCTGTAAAAAACGTTTTATTGCGCAATAAAACGTTTTTTACAGAGTTATTTAATTTGTAAGAAGTTTCGGAGTTAAACAAGGACATCAGAAATTACTTTGTGGGATATTATAACCGCCAATCATAAGATCACGCCTCATATTGAATGTTAACTTATGTAAAACATAAAAAAACCATTTTATATTTGAATTTCCCGCTTCTAGTCGTCGCATGCACCTTAAACAAAGATGGTTTTATTGTACCCTAAACGTAAAGCACACGTTATGAAAGAATGTATCCACGGATATTACAAATGCGAAACTCTATGAAGCTGTGTATGTATGTTTCTTTGTTACTCTTCAGCACAAAAAGTACTGGTTGGATTTTGATAAAACTTGGCAGTCATTTAGCTTAGACATCATAATAACACTTTTTTCCGCAACTGGGTAGTAGTTCGCTCAGGAAGCGAGTGAAAGCTGAAGCGACTTAAATAGTCCTTTTATCGAGGAAGGCTAAAGGGACTACTCTTTATCCAGGTGTGGGAAGGAGTAGTAGTTCCCACGGCACGCAACTGAAACTACTGACGGAAGCTAGTATTTTATATGAAGCAAGCATCTCAGGAACTACTGGGCCGATTTAAAAAAATATTACAGCGTTAGATAGCCCATTAACGGAGGAACGGATGACACCGCGGGGAACAGTTAGTTTAATATACGTACTTAATAATTACTTACCTTAACAGTCCCAGTAATTGATATGGCTAAGACAACATCATCTTTTCTTGAAGATGGACGGAGTACCTAAAATAATAAAAATTAATGTTTGGATGGAAATGGAAATATGAGTTAAAAAGAAACCATCTAGTAGTACCTAATTGTCTTTTCTTTTAAACTCAAAGTTTTTTTCACTTCAGTCAGGCTCAAAATCACATACTTTTTGGACATCTGAATTACAAAACCTCTCAATCATTCAACTCATTTTTTTTGATTAAAATAATCATTATCAATTGTTTAACAAGAACTATACTCACGTGCAAAGCCGATATCCAATCAGGATTCATCTTAGAGCTCAGAGAGAATAATATCTCTAGAGAGAACGGGTCCATTATCAGAATCTCTGCGTAATACCCGTTGCAGAACAGACGCAAATCTTCACTGTTACACATGTGGTATGCCTGTAATTAAGTAAAAATATCATCTGCCTAGCTTTTTCCCAAGTGAATTGGCTTACAATGTAACCTGACAAAGTAGAAAAAAATATGTAAAGGTAGGTTTTTGCATGGTCAAATAAAAATCGTTACCGGCCTAGCCCTTTCCCAGGTGTTGGGGTCGGCTTCAAGCCTAACAGGATGGAGCTGTACCAGTGTGCCATATGGAGCGACCGCTATATGATGCAACTTTTTTTCATGTGCTTAAGTCCTTCGGGAAATTGTGGAAATCGCTAGTGCTAAGCTGTTGCTTATATCATAAAGAGGAATATTTTGTTTTGCTTATTTCTAAAATCAATATAAAAAAACCGGCCAAGTGCGAGTTGGACTCGCGCACGAAGGGTTCCGTACTATTCCATCTATGAAAAAAGTACAATAGGAATGGTCAAATGTGAGTTACTTAAGTTGCACATTATTTCTAATAGATGGCGCTACTAGTATACAATTATGCAATTAATTAATATAAATCAACAGCCTTAATATATTTTTTTTAATTTATAGTATTTGTTGTTATAGCGGCAACGGATGTACATCATTTGTGAAAATTTCAGCATTCTAGCTATCACGGTTAGTGAGATACACCGTGGAGACAGACAGACAGACAACAAAGTCTTAGTGATAGGGTCCCGTTTCACCCTTTGGGTACGGAACCCTCAAAAGGAATATATTTTTTTGCTTATTTGTTCCTCCGAGACTACAGAACCAATATGAAAAAATCTTTCAATGTTTTGAAGCTTATACCAGAGTAATATAAGCTATATATTGTCCGGGTACAGGAAATAGCTCCATCAGGATGCGGAACATCTAGTGCTTTTATAAATTAATTAATAACCAACCTGTATATTGGTGTGTATCTGTGATAGTTTAACACTCTCTCTGCATTTACCATCGACTAGATCCCAAGTGCACATCTCACCGGCTTCTGACGATGATACTATGAAGTTATTGTCCTGAAAATGTTAATTAAAATGATTATTCCCTTTAATCTGCCTAGCCTTTTCCCAAGTAGCTTGGAGTCGGCTTCCTCCCTACATAACGTCTAATGTTCTATGCAACTTGGCAATAATATAGCTTACATAACAGAATAACATAATGTGAGCTACTTTTTACTTCTGGCGAAAGCGAGCAACTATTTTATTTCCATAGTACACATGCTCAGTGCATATGATGTATATAGTCCTTTATAATACTACAAATGTGAAAGTTAGCTTATTTGTTACACTGCACACTAGAACAGCTGAACCGGTGATAAAATCTTGCATGGAGGCAAAGATAGACTGTTTATCTGACTGCAGGACACAGTTGCCTCAGAACACTGGCAAAATCCAATTACATAATAAACTATCTAACCACCAAAACTCACCTGTATAATAGAAGCCCTAGACAAACAAGTGACGGGAGCGGTATGACCCACCAGCAGACACCGGGGTGTCATCTTCAAGTTATCCGGGTCCACTTGCCAAATACATATCTGTCCGTCATAGCACCCCGTGACCAGGGTCTTCTGGTCCCGGGAGAGGTAGACTGAGGAGACGCAGTGAGTGGGGGCATGCTTGCCCCATAGTACTACGGGGACTATGAGGTTTGTACCCGGCATGGCTGTGGAAGGACAAAAAAATATTATTAATAATGATTGATTGATAAAGAGGAAACATTCTTTGTTTGTATCATACAGGCTTAGAAAATACTGAAAGAATTTGAAAAATTCTTTACATAGTTTCATCGCGAGTAAGACTCGTTTGTTGTCTAAAATATGAGGTAAGTGTTATATAATGTAATATTTTGAATCGTAAGGAACACAGTAAAAATTGAAAAATACTTGAACACTGAAATCAGTCTGTAAATTCACTGATACACTGGTATTTTTATTTCAGAGGTGTGATAGTTACCTAGTAATGGATTTTAGTATTTAGAAATATCTTAAAATTGGAAAAATGATAAATTTCAAAAATGAGGAAACCATTGTGATGTAATATATTTTAACACTTCTTGTACACTTAGTATTCAAAAATTATAATGTGAAACATGAAATACATTCAAAAAACATTTTCCTTTTTCCTAATTTTCCTAATGTTGGTCTAATTAGGTCAATCAATACTAATTAAACATTTTAAATCTTCGTTTATAGCTATAATTCTCATTTTAAATTATTGGAGATATATCACAATGGATATCAATAATGGATATTGTATTTAAATATCACAATGGATATTAATAATGGATATTATTAATATCCATTATATATTAGTGGGAGTATGCTCAAGAAATTATTGAAAATACATTGCTAATAGTAGATGGCAACAATGCCAAAGTCATTTAATGATTTTTAAGTGAATCTTTAACTGTTTTCTCGTAAATACAGATACTAATTAGAACATTAATCACAGATAGGATAGAAAAAAACAAACATTATCAATTGCATTCAATTTTACACTCATAACAGTGTCTTATTGGACAAAATCATGTGACAGAATCGTATATTATAGAAATGTGTTAGGTAATAGCTAGAATGGTACACAAATGTACCGTGAAGATGTTTTGTTAGCATAATAATATGATAAGACAGGACTATTTGGTATCACCTGCAGTATACCCAAGGACAAATCAATTTATTACCTGCTTAGTACTTTTAGGAACCGATTAAAAGGTTTCAACAGCTCCGGCACCGCTAAACGTCCATGGGGGCTACCAAAACTTGCACTGAAATGCACTTATAATTTTTTTATTTAATAAAAACACGAAAACTGCGACAAAAATCAATCGCCCCTGCTGTCACTTTTTGACAGCTGAGCTGATGTGATTTTTTAATGACGTTGACAGTTTATGCGGTTATGTTGGCAAAATCGTTGCAGCGTATTCATCTATTCCACGAAATAAATAACTTGAGTAAATAAATAACCAGGCAACTCTGTCAAATCCTAGAACATTATTCATACTTTTGCAAAAATCGAATTTTAGTTACATTAATAATCAAATAAAGATTTTGAGGTAAAGCTTATTATTAAAAGGTCATAGGATATTCAATCGTGAAAACGTGAAAAAACGTGAAAACGTGAAAACCTGCTGAAAAAGGTCGATTTACAGTATGCATCGTTTTTTAAAACTCGAACATTTTTGTGAAATGACAGTTTCCATGTGTGAAAGCAACGCCAAGATTTTATTTACATTTTTAATTCAACAACAAAATACATAAAAATAATGGCGGAGAAACCGAAGTTAAAGGAGCGCTCAAAAGCAAATATGAAAGAAGAGAAAAAAGAAATTCCCGAATTATCCAGTAAAATCGATGTTACTGATGAGATGAAACTTAAAATGTTACATACTCTTGAAAAATCGGAACCTGAAGATGCTTTGTACCCACCGGAGCTGAATTCCCATTTGCTTGAACAACTTACAGTAAGAGAAAACAAATGCTAATTTAATTAATAGATAAGTACCTGACTCATACGCTCAACAGATTTAAGATGACTTCCGCCCTCAAGGATACCCACTGACCGCGGTTTCACCCACGTCCCGTGGGAACTACTCGGCGCACCCGGATAAAAAGTAGCATATAACCTTCCTAGATAAATGGGCTAGATAGCCAATTTGCACTGAAATAATTTTTCAAATCGGACCAGTAGTTCCTGAGATTAGCGCGTTCAAACAAACAAACAAACTCTTCAGCTTTATAATATTAGTATTGATTAAAAAATGGCGTCGGATATATTACCCTATGCAAATGTTAACTAATTTTGGGCAGTACCAGTGAAAATAATTACTCATTTCAGGTAATGACAGCAGATAATAACGAGCTTCGAAAATGTGTATTTCTGAAAGACCAGAACATAAAAGAGCTCAACAAAACTATAGCTGATCTCAACCAGAGAATACGCGACATAATCTCTGGCACAGGACCAGCTATTTCCTCCAAATCTGCCGGCATCATCAGTGCAAAGATCACTGAACTCTGCAAGCAAAACCGACATCTAATTTCTGAAATTGAAAGCTACAAAACCAAAAACGCAGCTCTTGAAAGAAAAGTAATGCAACTAGATATTTTAAATAAAGAACACGAAAAACTAGATATATGCGTCTGCAAAGATGAACAGATAGACGCCAGCCCAGATGAACTTAAAGAATTAAACAACAAACTTACGTCCGTTAATAAAAAGTTGTATGAAAGCAAGAACAGGAATCTAGAACTCAAAAACGACATTCTAATGGCGACGAAGATACTTCAGCAGGAGTTAGGAGACAAGTTCACGAGTCTTAAGGAGCTGCAGANGAAAGAAAAGTAATGCAACTAGATATTTTAAATAAAGAACACGAAAAACTAGATATATGCGTCTGCAAAGATGAACAGATAGACGCCAGCCCAGATGAACTTAAAGAATTAAACAACAAACTTACGTCCGTTAATAAAAAGTTGTATGAAAGCAAGAACAGGAATCTAGAACTCAAAAACGACATTCTAATGGCGACGAAGATACTTCAGCAGGAGTTAGGAGACAAGTTCACGAGTCTTAAGGAGCTGCAGAATGACGTAGCTGGTTGGAAGGGAAGGGCACAACAGATAATGTTGCTTCAAGCTAAAGTTAGCGAACTTGAGGACAAGTTGAATGGAAAAACTAAGTCAGACATACATTCGGAAAATAAAAAG
>NWSH02000499.1:105434-116733 GCA_002382865.2 Heliothis virescens | reverse complement strand
ACAAATGATGTATTTCCGTTGCCGCTATAACAACAAATACTAAAAATGAAAAAAAAAATAAGGTAGATGGGGTATGGAACCCTTCATGCGCGAATCCAACTCGCACTTGGTCGGTTTTTTATTGTATCTGTATTGTATAGCGTTATCTTTTTCTATAGGTTCTTGGTCAGAAACTAAGAATAGGTTGTCCTTGAATATAAGTATTGATTCTGGGAGTGTCTAAGGTTTAGTTATAAGACAACAAAATTATTCCTAGTCGTGTTTCGATATTTTCCTTTCGACGGGTCACAAAATAATAATCTAAAACACGTGTTGAACGTGTGTTTATCTTTTTTGTAGTAAGACCCGTGGTGTTTTTAGATAGTTGCCGAAAGACGGTAAGGATTTTTTGAATATGTTCATTTTCAATCGCGAATTATTTGGGAATGCTGATGGGAAAAGCAGGATTTGATAAGATATTAATATCCTTACTTGATGGTTTACTATGACCTGAACCCGTTCAGTAGTTATTGAGTTTATTGTGAACAGACAGACGTAGAGGACATAATAATAGTTATATATTATAGACGCGAAAGTTTTGATGCATGTATAGATTTAATGATGTCTTTCACACAAAAACCGCAGAACGTATTTTGATGAAACTTGGAAGTAACATAGCTTACACATCAGAATAACATATAGGCTACTTTTTATCCGGGAATGGGAAGTAGTTCTCCCGGGACGCGGGTAAGACCGTAGCTTTCATGAAAAAGGTCTGGTTATATCATTTACCACGTGCGAAGCCGGGGCGAGTCGTTAGTAATAACAAAACAATCACATATTGACAGTTTCAATTCGCGTTTCACTTCACAGGACAAATATAGACTATTATTAAGAGTAATATGTTTGTTTACCTCATTAGATTACTGTCATGTGATAATGTTGTAAGGCACAACTTAACTGAGTATTCCAAAATAGATTTGCCTCGTGACAACCTTTGAACAAACTTGTATCAATAAGGCAAGTCTTTGTTTTACATTATATTTTTAATCTTAGCTTCTACCAGCGGCTGTTTTGTTTTGTAAAAATATTTAATGTACAGACACGATCTTTTTATTGTTTTATTATATGTAGNATCAATAAGGCAAGTCTTTGTTTTACATTATATTTTTAATCTTAGCTTCTACCAGCGGCTGTTTTGTTTTGTAAAAATATTTAATGTACAGACACGATCTTTTTATTGTTTTATTATATGTAGCTAGACTAGCCGTTTTCCCGCGGTTTCACTCGCATCCCGTGGAAATTACTGCCCGTACCCGGATAAAATATAGCCTATGTCACTCGTGGATAATGTAGCCTTCGAATGGTAAAAGAATTTTTAAAATCGGTCCAGTAGTTTTTGAGATTCATTACAACCAAACAAACAAACAAAGTTTTCCTCTTTATAATATTAGTATAGATATAGATTTGTTAAATTAATCCAAACTTTTCAGCCATTTTTTCGTAAAAGCGTTATTGTGTAACTGAGTTTCGTATCTTATCTTATAGGAATTAAGTATTATAAAGCCGAAGAAAGAATAGAGAAAATTTAATAAATATACTGAAATAAATACGTTTTTGAAGACTTTTTTGTTAGCTGTAATCTCATGAACTATAAATCCGATTTAAAAATTCTTTCAGTGTGAGTTATTTATTGAGAAAAACCTTAGACTACTTTTATCGGGTTTATCCTGGCGTACCTACTTGCCATGGGACGCAGTAACCACTCATGGATGCTA
Source organism: Heliothis virescens (assembly GCA_002382865.2). NCBI lineage: Eukaryota > Metazoa > Arthropoda > Insecta > Lepidoptera > Noctuidae > Heliothis > Heliothis virescens. The sequence goes on along the minus strand of NWSH02000499.1, from coordinate 114,976 downwards.
GTTTTAATTATAAACAATGGTTTAAAAATAAATCATTTCTGTCTAATATTTATCGCATACTAGCTTCTGCCAGCGGCTTCGCCAGCTTCCCGAGGGAACTATTCCCCGTACCTGGATAAAAAAGCCTACATTGTTCCTCAGGGTCTATTCTATCTTTGTACCAAATTTCATCAAAATCGGCTCACTGGTTTAGGCTTAAAACCGTAACAGACAGACAGACAGAGTTACTTTCGCATTTATAATATAAAGCAGGGATAATTCCGCATAATTAAACCAAAAAAACGTTATCACTTATCACAAATTCTTGGCCTTGCTACCACTGAGTAACATACGTTACCGGGTCAACCTGCACGAATCTGTCAAATTTTACCAATCGAACATTAACCTTCCACTATTGTGATAAGGTTGAAAATGTACTGAAGAAATTTGACAGATTGTGGTAGGCTGATGTGCTGGCGACTGTACAAAACAAGGTCAGGGACACACCGTTCACGATCGATCACAAATAACCACCGCGTACGTTTGTGTATTTAGAATTCCACGCTGTTACGTCAACACATGTGTCTGTGAAATTTCACAAACTTATTGAAATACTAGCTTCCGCCAGCGGTTTCACCCGCTTTTCCCTGGGAATTACTGCGTACACCCGGATAAAAAGTAGCCTATAACCTTCCTCGATAAATGGGATATCTAACATTGAAAGAATTTNTTTAACCTTTCACTATTGTGATAAGGTTGAAAATCTATTGAAGAAATTTGACAGATTGTGGTAGGCTGATGTGCTGGCGACTGTACAAAACAAGGTCAGGGACACACCGTTCACGATCGATCACAAATAACCACCGCGTACGTTTGTGTATTTAGAATTCCACGCTGTTACGTCAACACATGTGTCTGTGAAATTTCACAAACTTATTGAAATACTAGCTTCCGCCAGCGGTTTCACCCGCTTTTCCCTGGGAATTACTGCGTACACCCGGATAAAAAGTAGCCTATAACCTTCCTCGATAAATGGGATATCTAACATTGAAAGAATTTTTCAAATCAGACCAATAGTTCCTGAGATTAGCGCGTTCAAACAAACAAACTCTTCAGCTTCAGCAAAAAAATTCTTTCAGTGTTAGATAGCCCATTTATCGAGGAAGGCTATAGGCTACTTTTTATCCGGGTGCGCCAAGTAGTTCCTACGGGACGCGGGTGAAACCGCTGGCAGAAGCTAGTATTAGTATACACAGATATAGGTACAATGCTTATTTCCAACACGTGATTCATCAATGGTGTTCAATTGAGTATCCATTACTATTTAACAAAGGGTAGTCAATGCGATGCATGCATATGATTTAGCTAAGGAATGCACAACACTTAAGGCCTGTTTACACATTGCGATTTCATTGGCCGTTGCTTGCCATTATATTGCAGCAAGATGCTACTTGCACTGTGTAAACGTAATCGTGCAATAGGTAAATGGTCGCCTGTCAAATATTCCTGCAATAAAATGGCAAGCAACGGGCAATGAAATCGCAATGTGTAAATGGGTTTTTAGTGTCTTTGTTCGATTATTAAAGAGCACATTGTATTAACTGTCTGTTTATTCAGTAATTTTGGCTTTAAAAAGCGACAGACAGACAGTTTGTATGTTTTATAGCGTAGGTACCTACGCTGATTTTGGACATTAATAAGAAACTTTTTGTAGAAAAAAAGGCAACTGACTTCTGAAAACACTGACGGCTAGATTCACAGGTTCCAGATAAAGTTCTAAATAGCTATCTGACAGATAGTGCCATAGAAATGTTTTTAATGTTGTCAATTGTTCTATGGCATTATCTGTCAGATTATTGTCTAGAACTTTATCTGAAACCTATGAAACCGACCTTCAGTGTTTTTAGAAGTCAGTTTTCTCATTTTTTTGTCTTGTTGTTGCCCAGTTACTGTACTTTAGGTACCTAATAAACAATATTTATATAACAATTTACGTCAACCGGTGATAACCGGTATTGTCGGTGATAAACAGACAACCTGGGTATTAAAGTATTAGAAGATGTGTTTGTACAGACTCTAACGTGGCTACAAAGATATCGCAATGAAGCCGGGGTTCAGTACCTACATATTTTTAAATAGCTTCCGTGATTCGTGAAATTCCGTGTCAAACAAACTCTACGGCTTTTATGAGAAAAAAAAATCTTTAAGTAATATTTTTTTTTCTACAGGAGTCAAGCTCAAACTTATTTTTCAAACTAATTTTAACGGATAACGGATTATATAAGATTATTAGATTAGGATTTAATATTAAGATTTTTATATATATTTCTTTATAAATAAATCTTTTTTTAAAGATAGCCCATTTATGGAAGAAGGTTGGGTTAGGTCACTTTTTATCCGGGTGCGCGGAGAAGTTCCCGAAACCTCGGGTGAAATCAAATATAACATGCTTTACATTACTGTATTTACCTCACAGTACCCTAAAATTACATTCACATTTTTCTTCTCAATACACGATCTTAAATATAATAAAATTGTTTAAAACAAATAATACAACAACAAACACATAATTTTGACAATATAATCCTTTATAAGACGGCAATTAAAACATTTTTTGTAATAAAAAGCCTATGTAGTATGATTTTACAAATTAGTTATGTTTCAGACTCCGTTTAGATAACTTTGAAGTTATATTTTTCAGTTAGTTTGCATAGTTAAATAATTCTTATTATAGTTGGTTAAATAAAGGTGTTATTATGTAAGTATATAAGATAAACATTCTCTATAATTTAAATAGTCCTTCATCTGTTTTTACTCGATTGCGTAAGAAGAAAAGGTATGTTATTATTAAGTTATATTAAACTGCTATTGCATTGGACATGTCCTGTTATGATAGCTTTGTAAATAAATAAATGTTTACCATAATCCGCCTAACATTTTACCAACTCCGTTGGGGTCGGCTTTCAATATAACCGGATGAAGCTGAGAACCAGTGTTTTACATGGAGCGACTGCCTGTCTAACCTCCACAACCCAGTTACTCAGTCAAACCGATATCCCTTGGCTTGACTGGTTGTCAGACTTTCTGGCTTACGACTACCCTTAACGACTGCTTAAAATGTTCAAATGATAGCCGGGACCCACCAATTTAACGGGTCTTCCGAAACACGGAGGAAGTTCATCATAATATCAGCCAATTGCCGTCTACTGCTGAACTAAGCCTCAACGAACACAAACCTTCCCAGTCTTGGGCAGCCTAATAATACGGAGAAACTGGCAAAAATGGCAAGCGTTGCTTAACCTAATGATTTTCTTCTTCTTATCTCACTCGCTGCAGGTTTAATCACCTAACAAGCCCTAGTGTCAGAGTTTTCTCAAATCCGCCTGACGGCCTCTGACGTGGAATTGTAACAACCACTGTTACTGAGTAGCATTTGGGGACACCGGCTCTCCGTGCCCTTATAGGCACAGGGGTGTAACACCGACAAATTCCAGACTCCGGGATGCGTTGTGAAACCTTTTAAAACCCACAAGGGGTAAAATCCCCTATATAAAAAGATTGGAAATCATCAAATGACTCCTCCCGCTGTGGGTGACAGCGTGAGGGAGTGTCAGAGGTTTTACTGACTTAAACCCATCGCGTTCCTACGGGAGCCCTTTGTGTGCCAGGGACAAGGTTACTCTTTCAAATGACCCGTAGCGCTGGGTGGTTATTCAACGCCCGCGGCTGTTACTTTGCCACGAACTCCTGAACTCATTTGTACATTTTTGTCCACAGCCCAGCGCTTCAAGTTGAAGTCTTAGGAGTCAGAAACCACGTCACGAAAAGTGTCTTTTAAGGCTAAAACGTTGTTCGAGAATGGAATCACATGAGAAAAATGTAAGCGTAGTAGGGGCGGCCCTGGACCCTACGAGAACTGACAATATGGAAATGAGTATTGGAGGTAAGGTTTACCCATCTGTCAAATTTTACCAACCGAACATTAACCTTCCACTATTGTGATAAGGTTGAAAATCTATTGAAGAAAGACAGATGGTGGAAGGTTGATGTGCTAGCGTCTGTAACAATAATAAGGGCTTCTTGGCTAAATTTCGGCCACGACGCATTTTCTCCATAAGGAGATCAGCCAGCTGCGCAGGACATATTATAGTGGCTGCACATTAGCTGTGACACAGGTGCACTCCCTATTCCCTCACTCTCATAGCGCGATGGGCCGTCCCATCGCGCTATGAGAGTGACTCCCACTCCACCGGAGAGAGATCTCTGATTATCGAAAACAAATGTCTATGTATTATCTTCGATTCGAAAACCGGCCAAGTGCGAGTCGGACTCGCGCACGAGGGATTCCGTACAGAAAAACATGTTTGTTGTAAGGGAGTCATCTAAAATTCTTATTATAGTTTTTAGTATATCATTGATGCGGCAGTAATAAGTTTAAAAATTTGTTGTTAAAGCGTCAACAGAAATACATCATCTGTGAAAATTTCAACTCTCTAGCTTTCATGGTTCTCGAACAGCTTGGTAACAGACGGACCGCGGCCATTGAAGTCTTACGGCCAATTACACAGGTTCCATACAGCTATCTGACAGATAAAACCATAGAAAAGCCGTCAGATAGCTATCTAGAACTTTATCTGGAACCTTTGAAACCTTCTGGACCAGTCTGGTCCTTCGTATAGGAAGGATCCCGTTTTACCCTTAAAAGAACCCAAAAATAAAAACATGTTTTTTCACAGCAAACGGCATCGAAGCCCAACCTCCGAAGCCGAAGCTCAAAGACCTGGACGACCTGCTCCCCTACCTCGGGGACTTCGGCTGGTACCAACGGATCCTGTTCCTCCTCATGATACCTTACGCCTTCTTCTTCGCCTTCGTGTATTTCGGCCAGATTTTCATGACTGTGGTTCCTGAAGAACATTGGTGCTATGTACCTGAGTTGCAAGGTTTGAGTGTGGAGCAAAGGTGAGGGTAAAGTAAGGTGGATTGCTATAAACTATCTGTCTGTTAATCTGAGATTGGAGATTAAAGTTTAACGTTAGCTTTGTATAAATTACTAGCTTCCGCCTGCGGTTTCACCCGCTCTCCCGTAGGAACTACTGCGCGCACCCAGATAAAAAGTAGCCTATAACCTTTCTCGATAAATGGGCTATCTAACACTGAAAGAATTTTACAAATCGGACAAGTAGTTCCTGAGATTAGCGTTCAAACAAACAAAGAAAGTAACTCTGTATGTCTGTCACGCTTTCACGCCAACGTTATTGAACCGTTTTTTTTTGTAAAACTGAGAAAATACATGGGCTACCTTTTATCCTGATGCGGGAAATTGTTCCCCAAAGTAGCAATTAGAGCTGCAGAGAACAGCTAATTTATAAAATGTCCGAATGCCCACGCACTTTTTAATGACCTATCCAAACGGCTGGTTGACACTTCGCGTGACCAAAAGGCTGGCTACTACCTTGGACAAAGAATAAGCATTGCCATCCAGCGTGGCAATGCTGCCAGCCTTGTGGGCACGTTCCCGGTCGACAGCGACGGGGAGGAATTCTTTGACGCCTTTTAGTTTTTAGTTTAAGTTTTTTTATTAGAATGTTGTCAATATATATAAATAACTTTCTACTAACGAATTTCATACTTAAAAAAATTATAAAATGCTTATCAATTAATGAAATTATCGACTACTAGCCGTTTTCCCGCGGTTTTACTCGCATCCCGTGGGAATTACTGCCCGTACCCGGATAAAATATAGCCTATGTCACTCGTGGATAATGTAGCTTTCGAATGGTGAAAGAATTTTTTAAATCAGTCCAGTAGTTTTTGAGCCTATTCATTACAACCAAACAAACAAAGTTTTCCTCATTATAATATTAGTATAGAAAAAGCCATAAACTAATCTCCCATTCCATTATCCCCAGGCGTCATCTCTCAATCCCGCTAATAGACAACAAGTACGACAAATGCTCCGTGTATGATGTGAATTGGACAGAAGTTCTGCGAAACGGAACGTTACAACCTAACCCGGAGTGGGGGGTGAGGAAATGTGAGAATAGATGGGAGTTCAACTATAGTGATGTGCCGTATGAGAGTATAGCTTCACAGGTGAGTTTATGAGAGGAAATATCATCTTTCTGCCCCTATCCCAACTTATTTGTGGTCGGCGCAGCATGTTTTCTTCTTCAATACTCTTCTATCTGCCGTCATCTCACAAGTAACATTCTTCCTAGCCATACCTATCAACTTTCACACAATCCATCCATCGTTTCTTTGGCCGTCCCCTTACGCAATATCCATCCACATTCATGCTCAAAACCTTCCTCACATGATGGAAAAATATTAATTAAATAACTGGAGAATGTCTGGGTGTAGGTACCAAAATCTACCTGTCCCAATTGCTAACCTCACCTGCCTTGTGCACCCTGCTGAACAACGGACGAGGCTCTGGCGACCGACTGGTAGCGGTATAACCACCACACAGCACCAAGTGGGATATCAAATGCCTTGCTCGGAGCTGGGCAGCAGCATCTCCGAAGCTAACAATATCCCACACTGCGCTCACTAACACGAAAGCTTTTGTCTGGCAGTAGAAGATTTTCGGCTGTGACGACGACACATTTCAAATTATTTATAACCACCGATACAAAAAGAGGGATGTTACGTTTGACCGTTATGTTTATCTACCTGTGGCACCGTACCTCTTACACGGATGATCCGATTTGGATCCAATTTTTATATTAAAGCTGGTAATCCATTCGTAATTCTTAGACATGTTTCATCAAAATCCGCTCTGCCGTTTCCAATACACAAAGATTTTTGTTACCAGAAATCTAACCATCTCTTTCTATCATTACAGCAAGGCTGGGTGTGCGAGAGAGACAACTATCCAGCAACAGCTCAGGCTATATTCTTCTGCGGTGGAATAGCTGGAGGATTTATTTTCGGATGGATAGCTGATAAATATGGAAGGATACCTGCTTTGATCGGTAAGTATTTTAAGTTTAACTTTCTTATTTCATATTACTAATTTTTAACAAATATTTTTTTTCTAGACTTCAATTGTAACTTACGATAAGGTTAAAATAAGACGTTAAATGTTGACCAAATGTCTATCTCCAAAAATTACTGTACTTTTCCAAAAGTAGCTCTAATTTCCCCAAAAAATCTGTACCAAAAAAAGATACATTTTTCCAAAAAAAATACTCTAGTTTTCTAGATCCATAGTCAAAATAGTTCCTATTAATGTATCACAAGATCCCCCATTTCGACCAACTTCCTAAAAAGGAGTTCACAATTCGTCTGAATCTTTTATAAACACGTAGGTACAAACGTCAGCACATCTAGTTACCACAATCTGTCAAATTTCTTCAATAGATTTTCAACCTTATCACAATAGTGGAAGGTTAATGTTCGATTGGTAAAATTTGACAGATTGCTGTACGTTGACCTGCTGTCGTCTGTACTACAAGATCACGCATTTCGACTTAATTTCTTTCAACTGACTTCTCAAAAAGGAAGATGTTCTCAATAATTCGTCTGAATCTTTTATACCTCTAGAAATATAATTTTAAGTAAAAATATATTTTTAATTTCAGGAGCGAATCTATCCGGCTTCGTAGGCGGCGTAGGATCAGTGTTCACAAACGATTTCTGGTCGTTCTGCGTATGTAGGTTCATTGTCGGATTGGCGTACGACAACTGTTTCATTATCATGTATATCGTTGGTGAGTTCAACTTTTATTACTTTACATACTCCAGCATATCAATCCACTTCAACCTGTCAAATTTCTTCAATAGACTTTTAACCTTATCGCAATAGTGGAAGGTTAATATTCGATTGGTGGCAACTGGCGCCTGAACACACTATTTTATTTTTACCAAAAAGTGGTTGACTAGGAGGTCCAATAGCCTTTGCCTTGTCTAAAATTCAATAGAAAAACTGTTTTTTGTTTGTTACTAGTTGATAACATGGTTTTATTACTTCTCCTTATGAGATTTTTTATGAAATTGAATCTTGCCTATTTTAGATAAAAGTATTCAAGTTCTGAGATTACGAACATAAGCAAAATAGTTATCTTTGTTCAACCCTCTCGTCGAGTATCTTTGCCTCTAGTAGAATTTGGCTACTACATTGACAAAATCTAATAAAAAAAACTTCTACACATACCTTCGCACCGTTCAAATGGCTATATTAACATCAAAAAGTTGTTTGAAAAGACCTGTAAATCACACTTTCATTTTCATCATTATTGTGTTTACCAGAAAATTAAAACATATTTTCTTTTCCCAGTACTGGAATACGTGGGTCTAAAATGGCGTACCTTCGTTGCCAACATGTCAATAGCGGTCTACTTCACCTTCGCAGCGTGTCTACTACCCTGGATAGCTTTAGCAGTAAACGATTGGAAGATATACACGTTGATAATAAGCGTGCCTCTAGTTTTGGCTGTTTTGACCCCCTGTGTGGTCCCTGAAAGCGCAAGGTACGTTGAGGTCTACTGTTTGAAAAGTATGGGTTTTGGGGTGATGATATTTTGGGAATATTTGGAGGGGGTTTTGAAAAAAATATTGTGAAAGTTTTGTCAAAATTAGCGCAGGCGTTTTGGATTAAGAGGCTGAAGAAATTTTTGCAGTGCCTGTGCAATCCGCTGCAATCTGATTGTTGGAAGAACAAATTAATTTAATTTTAAACAGAAAGTTTTATAATGGACTAGTTTAGAAATAGCTTTCTTTTGTATCTTTGTATAGCCATATCTCAACGTAAAAAAGACTGCAAATATATTTATTTGATTCAGATTTTTTGGACATACAAAATTCTTACTTAGAGTAGATAGTGTGCTTTTTGATCACTTATACATTATCATCATCATCTTCCTGCTCTTATCCCAATTTATTTGTGGTCGGCGCGGCATGTTTTCTTCTTCCAGTCTCTCCTATCTGCCGTCATCTCACAAGTAACATTTTTCCTAGCTATATCGGCTTTCACACGATTCATTCATCCGTTATCACATATTGTAAGGATGAAAAAATATAGTGAAAATACATATTATTTTCAGATGGTTAATAGCACAAGGACGTATAGATGAAGCAATCAAGATAATGCAGAAATGTGAGCGAATCAACAAGAAAAAGATACCTGATGGAGTTATTGAAGAATTTAGGGTAAGTTCTTAATCTTAATTTATAAATAAAGTTAACAACAAAGCCAATTGTGATTAGTTAAATCACTTGATGGGTTTAAGGTGAATGCGACGCTTGGAAGCGGGAAATTCAAATATAACATGTTTTACCTAAGTTAACATTCAATATGAGGCGTGATCTTTCTTTTGCGGTTATAATATACCACAAAGTAATTTCTGATGTCCTTCTTTATCTCCGAAACTTTTTACAATTTAAATGTTACTGATTAAACTTTTTATTGCGAATAGTGGAGTTACTGGGGCGTTAAAAACGGCAAAACCTCGGATCTCTCAGCAACTTTATAGAATTCAATGATTTTTACGGCAATATGTTGTGAATAACATAAATAATAATGTCTACCTATTTAAAACCTGTGCACTTGATTTTTAATA
>NWSH02000499.1:86442-98427 GCA_002382865.2 Heliothis virescens | reverse complement strand
TTTCTGAGTATGTTCGGAGGACCAAAAGGGCGATTCGGCGTGAGTATTTTCTTGTTTTTTTTTACTTTTATATGTATTAATTATTAGTTAATTTTTAGGGTTCCGCACCCAAGGGGTAAAACGGGACCCTATTACTAAGACAGTTGTCTGTCTCCGGGTTGCATCTTATAAACTGTCATAGCTAGAAAGCAGAAATTTTCACGAATGACGTATTTCCGTTGCCGTTATAACAACAAATAGCAAAAATTACAAAATNAATTTTTAGGGTTCCGCACCCAAGGGGTAAAACGGGACCCTATTACTAAGACAGTTGTCTGTCTCCGGGTTGCATCTTATAAACTGTCATAGCTAGAAAGCAGAAATTTTCACGAATGACGTATTTCCGTTGCCGTTATAACAACAAATAGCAAAAATTACAAAATAAAATTAAGGGGGATGGGGTACGGAACCCTTCATGCGCGAGTCCAACTCGCACTTGGCCGGTTTTTTATAATAATAATAACCGAAAAGCTTGTCATTTGTGAGGTCGTCGTTGTTGTCATCTATGATGTGTCAGTTAGAGAATCGCATGGCTGTAAAGGGGAGAGGACAGGGTACAATTTTGTACAAATATGTTGTTAATAATTTCGTCAGATAGGCTGTCGCTCCATGTAGCACACTGGTTCTCAGCTGCATCCGGTTAGACTGGAAGCCGACCCCAACATAGTTGGGAAAAGGCTAGGCAGATGATGATGCTGTTAATAATTTTGCGAATATTTTTTTTACTTCTTTCTCATAGATTTGACTTCACTTAAGATCTTTTAATTAAGTCATTAAAAAATCCGTGGTATATTAATTGCCCCATTGACAAATAAAATAAAATAATTTTAAAAATACATAAATACTAAACTATTCATATTTATAAATACCGAATATTTTTTTCCGTTCACCTATAAAAAATACTGTCATTCTTCTTCAAAACTACCGTCGAAAATATTTCTTATCAATGTCTCATGCGCAAGAGCATGCGCTGAGCAAGAGTTTTGAAAACAATGCTCATTTTGCAAGCTACTATTATTATCAAAAATACTTCCGGCCTACTCAGTAGCAGTCGTTGTTACAAGTCCACGTCAGAGACCGTCAGGATTTGAGAAAATTCTGACACTAGGGCTTGCTAGGTGATTAAACCTGCAGCGAGTGAGATAAGAAGAAGAGAAAGTTCGTTTTTAACCGATTTCAAAAAAAAGGAGGACGTTCGCAAAGTCGACCTTTTTTTAATGTCTTTATTACTCGGTGCTTAGTCGGTGGCAAAATAGACACAGTCAACAGACCTGCAGACACCGACTTTTAGAACCATGTGAAAAGTTTTATTTTGTCCCTTTCAGTGTTTTGTGAAGTCGGTTTAATTTTTTTGTAAAAAAGTTTTTTCGAAACTACAAACTGTTTTTCTTTAAAAATAACTATCAAATATTTATTGAAAACTATTACAGACAGACTTATTTACAAGATAACATTAATTATTACGCTCAGGTACTTATTTAGAAACACTAAATTATAAACCCTTTTAAAAATAGCTGGTTATAAAATAGTCAAAAATATATTAAATTTTAAGTTTTTTATACCAACTAAGACGTAGATATATAATATAGAATCCTTTCCACTTCTTTTTACATTTATTTTGAACTTATTTCTGCGAGCGGCTTCGTCCGCCTAAAACTTAAAATCCCGTTTTCCCGTTCCCGTGGGAATTTCGGGAAATCCTTTCTTAGCGGATTCCTATGTCATAACATCTACCTGCATGTCAAATTTCAGCCCCATCCCTCCAGTGGTTTGGGCTGTGCGTTAATAGATCACTATGTCAGTCAGTCAGTCCTTTGCAAAACTTTGCAAAACTTTGAAATACCTCGTTGGTCTAGTGGTCGCATAGCGCGACTGCCGATCACAGGTCTCGGGTTCGATTCCCGGGCCAGGCCGAAATCGCTTTGTGGGTTTTAGACACTTTCACAAAGCAGCCTGGAGTTTGGAAGTTGGCGGTGTAACACCCCCGTGTCTGGGAGGGCACGTAAAGCCGGCGTCCTCGAATGCTACTCAGTAGCAGTCGTATATAATTCCACGTCAGAGGCCGTCAGGCGGATTTGAGAAAACTCTGACACTAGGGCTTGTTAGGCGATTAAACCTGCAGCGAGTGAGATAAGAAGAAGAAGTCCTTTGAGCTTTATATATTTAGATAACATAACCATTAAAATACTAAACAATAACTCAATTTCAGGCATACGAGAACAGCGTCCTAGAAAGAGTATAATAAAGAACTGCATCGGCAAAGGATGTCAAACAGTAACCCTCGAAGCTGAGCGCCAACAAACCCCCAACGCGATCAAAACCCCCAACGACCAACGAACCACCTCTGTCTTCAACGACTACCCATACGAAGTCGCCATCTTGTTAAACAATAGCAAAAGTGAGTCACACACACATAAAAATGACACACATACTGAAAACAATATCGATAAAAACAACTATACTATAACCAGAGAAAGATTCCATGAAAACGAACGCTTCTCACTTGGCCCAGACTTAAAAGATAATGACACTATCTCTAGAAATACAACATCACCAAAAAGAAGTATGAAATACGATTTTGAAACTGAAATAATCAAAAAATTCGAATTCACAGAAGACGTCAATAAAACACATGAGAATAGTGAGCATAATGACAGTAAAGTTATGGACAGAAATATATTTGAGAAGGATAATACGGTGTGGCATCAGAACGCTCCAATACCCGATGTAAATGTTTACAAAGTTGTACCTAAAGAGCCACAGAAAAGCAAACCAGTGACTGAAAGAGGTCTTATAAAGGTAATATCAATGTTGACGAAGACTTTCAAGAAAATAATGAAGCAACACAACGAAATAAAAGACATTCATGGACGAATAAGCGATGTAAATGACGAATTTGTCAAAAACGCAGCCATTATAACGAACAAATTTCAAGATTTCGATCTGAAATACTTGTATCTAATAAAATTCCACGAGAAACTGAAACTTTTCGATGCAAAATTGGCATCCAAACAGGATTACTTCAAAAATAAAGAACGAGAAATGGCAAGGAATTTCAAAGAATTCGAAAATCAACAGAAGAAGTTTCTACAGCAGCAGCGACAGTTTTATAACATACAGAAATTGATGTTAGCACAGAACGAGAAGATAAACTTGAAACAGAATCTAATAGCAAAAACACAGAGCGAAATTTCTCACAGACAGAATAATTTCGCAAGAATTCTGAAAAAGGCTAAACAGCTTTACGTAGAAAGCAGAAATCCAATAATAACTAAACTCAGTTCAAGTATTGCGAAGGTCAATCACGTACCAGTTAAGACTGAAACGACAGTAACCCCCACTACCACAGTCCCTCCAACCGAATCAGTAAAAATTAACCTATTTTCAATCCCCGTTTCCAATAAAATTGAGAATCAAGACGATTTAATACTTAAAGAAAAAGACGATCAAACTATAGACGATTTAGTCTACAAATATTACTTTAACAACACATTTATTGATAGTCTAATGAAGAATAATGTTTTAACTAGTGTTATGGGTAATTCTGAGAGCTCAAGTCATTCTCGCAATGTAAAAAACAAAAGAAATGAATTAGAAACTACTATTTTACTGCCTGTGATTGAGTCTAATGACTCGCAAGCGGTTGCTAAGAATAGAGAGAGGAGATGGATCAATCATCATTCTAGAAGAAAGAATAGAAGGAGGGATCGCGGCAAAACAGCAAGTATAGTCAATGCTACGGACGCTAAAGTTATTCGAAAAAGAGTTTTAAATATTAAACCAGTTTTAGAAACGACGGTAGCGCCAAAAGAAGAGAAAGTTACTAAAACGACTAATGATCCTTTTCTAACTATGGCGAAGAGTTTTTGTAACGAAATTCATCAAAATTTGAATGCACAGATGTTGAGGTGGTGTATGGAAAAGGCTCTGAGGAGGCTACAGTTTATTGGTGAGTGATATTATTTTGGTTTTTACATTTATTGTCACGACTCGTAGCTATGTAATATCTGCACGGGTCGATTGGTCATAAGGTTAAGCAACGCTTGGTGCGGTTGGTTGGTGGATGGATGACCATCTTATCATGACGAGTGTCTCCGTGTTTCAGAATACACGATAAATTAGTCCCCGCTGTCATTTCAACCTCTTTGACAATCGTTACAAAGTCTGTAAACCAATCTTACTAAATGGTAAAGGGTGGCCCGAATTACTGTGTTGAGGAGGACACAGGCAGACGCTCCACGTAAAATACTGGTACTCAGCTACACCCGGTTAACTGGGACCCCAATATAGTTGGGAAAAGGCTAGATAGATGGTTCTTTTAACATAAAAATGATCATCATCATCATCTGCCTAGCCTTTTCCCAACTACGTTGGGGTCGGCTTCCAGTCTAACCGGATGCAGCTGAGAACCAGTGTGCCACATGGAGCGACTGCCTGTCTGACCTCCACCACCCAGTTACCCGGGCAATCCGATACCCATCGGTAAGGCTGGTTTTCAGACTTTCTGAAGAAAGAAAGAAAAACTGTTTATTTCACACATAACAAGACAACTAACATATAATAGCTGAGGACAAAATAAACTACGAACATAAAAAACGGGCCAAGTGCGAGTTGGACTCGCACATGAAGGGTTCCGTACCCCATCCCCCTTATTTTTTTTTTATTTTAGTATTTGTTGTTATAGCGGCAACGGAAATACATCATNTGAAAAGATGGTCACCCATCCACGGACCGACCGCGCCAAGCGTTGCTTAACCTTATGATCGATCGATCCGCGCGGCTTTGACTTAGTCACAACAAATGCCTGTGCTCTATAATAAAATGTATTGCGCTATTTAATCTCCTAAGCCGTCGTGTCATCGGTTTTAACGCCATTATTATTTACGACAACATCAATAAACTTAATAAAACTTGATACGGCGCGTATAGTGAGGAGGTTCCTGTCTCTGGGACCCTAACCACCGGTACCTTTGACCTTATGGCCGATATCGGTGGCCAAATGTCTTTTTACATTTTTAAATGTTTTTATATCCTGTCTTTTTTATGATTATATTAAATGTAAAAAATCTGTTAAAAAATAAATAAATGGAATCATAAGACTTAATAAAACTTCTATTTCACATATTAGGGAGGCAACTGCAGTGTTTTTATGATCATAATTTATTTTGTCCTTTGTTTGTAATATATGTTTGTTGTCTTTTGCTTCTTTTTGTGTGGAGTATATGTTTTTTTTTCTTTATTTTCAGACATGAAAACGCTCCCCGCTTCAATGATGCCACCCACGACGCCAGCTCCTAAACCTCTGAATGTACCATCCAATACTAAACTAAACCGATTGTTCACCAGTCATCCCATACAGACTACTAGACCCACTACTGTAGTTAATGCCACTAATAGTACTACTACTATCAGTACTGTGGCTGCTACTAAAACTACTGGTAAGTTATCATTCAAAGACGGATTTTAATAAACTATCTGGGTCCTGATTCCTTAACTACGATTGTGTGTCACTCGTATGAAAATTCAATGAAAATTGTATGGCAATAGCAGTTTTAGCCTTATCGGTTATTCTGTTACTATTAAAAGACCAATCGTTTTCCAATGACATGCCATTGGTCTGTCATCTGTCATCTGACAGTACATTACGAGTAGATTTTTTATTCAATTTGTGTTTACATTAAAGTGTTAACAGAATAACCAATAACGCTTCAATCGTATTGAAGTTGTAATTGGGTCTCATTGTAGTGACAATTGGTTGTTGCCTAAGTTTAAGAAAGTGAATCAGGGCCCTGTTTGATTTGATTACTAGAGATTGAAATTTGACATTACTTCTATGGGGCTAATGTTAAAATTCGAGATAGCTATAATGCGGAAGAAATGTTTTTAATTATTACACTTTTTTATAGCATTATCAGTCAGATAGCTATCTAGTAGTTTATCTGGAACCTCTTAAACTGGAACTTACTCTCGCATTTATATCTATTACTTAGCATAGTATAATAGGGTTAGGCTGACCACCCATGTCCGATAAATAAGTGACCGATTTTTGGTAGGGCAAAAATAGAACACACTGATAGCAACAGTGCAACATACATGTCCTACAAAATAGAACACGTGTTTGGAAAGTCAGGTCTCAACCTGTCTTTATTATTTATTGTAAAAACCTGAAAAGTTCAGGGCCCCCTCAGGTTCATTCGAGGGGCCCCCTGAGCTTGGGGGCCCCGGGGCACTGCCGCGGCTAGCCCCTTCGTAGCTACGCCACTGCATACAGACGACAGCAGGTCTGCCAACACGAATCTCAAAATTTTACCAATCGAACATTAACCTTCCATTATTGTGATAAGGTTGAAAATCTATTGAAGAAAGACAGAGTGAGATCTGTACTACAAAAAATTGGCCCGATTATCTGTCCTACAAGATGTCTGACATGGGGGCAGTCTTAAAATGTCTTCTTTGATTTTCAGCTCCGCCAACAACACAGTCTTCAACGAAAGAAGCTACTACTGTGGTGTCCACCACAGCTGAGGATTCTCCAGTGCAAACTGAAGCTGACGTAGCTGCATTCTTCCCAGGTTGGTTTAAAATACTTATAAAGCCGGAATTCTAAGAAGTCAGAATGGCGTCCTAACCGATTATTGGCCACGGCGACTGTTCTCATAAAAGGAGATCGGCCAGCTGTGCAGGACATATATAGTGCACGCACATTTGCTGTGACACAGGTGCACTCCCTATTCCCTCACTCACATAGCGCGATGGGACGGGACTCCGACACGACCGGAGAGAGATCACCAGCAGGACTGACATTAACGTGCTCTCCGATGCACGGGTGTAGCAACCACCAACACGAACACATTTTTTGTGGAATCTCATTATTACGTGCGAAATTCAAACAACTAACTAAAAATATGTACAATACTTAACATTCCTCATATTTTGGTGTTTAACAATACAGGCTTATTATATCAAAACAGAATCGAGTGTCATTTGTTTGTCAACAAAGAAAGAGTAATCGATTACTACAATCGATTACTACAAATGCAATAATTATTCATCATCTGCCTAGCCTTTTCCCAACTCTGTTGGGTCGTCTTCCAGTCTAAACAGATGCAGCTGAGAACCAGTGTTTTACATGGCGCGACTACCTGTCTGACCTCCACAACCCAGTTATCCGGGCAACCCGATACCCATTGGTGACACTGGTTGTCAGACTTTCAAGCCTTTGACTACCCGTAATGACTGCTAGAAGTGTTCAAATGACAACCGGGAAAGAACTTTTAATGAATTTTGAAGTCTGCAATAGACTACTTATTGTCCGATTGTGGGCGCAGTAATTAAGTTTTTTCCTTTTTTTCCAGATAATGACGAACTAGAATCCAACTTGAAAGAATTTGGTGAGTGTATATATATTTAAACAAATTTTATAAAGTTGAACAATTTGTTTGCTTGGTTAGACACGTTAATCTTAGGAACGACTAGGCCGACTTAAAAAATCTATCAGTGTTACATAGCTCATCTATTTAGAAAGGTTGTAGACTACTTTTTATCCGGAAACACGAATCTAGTAATCTATAGGTACTAATATTATAAAGCTGAAGAGTTTGTTTGTTTGAACGCGCTAATCTAAGGAACTACTGGTCTGATTTGAAAAATTCTTTCAGTGTTAGATACTTAGCCCATTTTATTCGGGTGCGCGGAGTAGTTCCCACGTGACGCGGGTGAAACCGCTGGCGGAAGCTAGTCTTTTATATAGGGGATTTTACCCCATCTGGGTTGTAAAAACTTTCACAAAGCAGCCCGGGGTTTGGAAGTTGGCGGTATTACACCCCCGTGCCTGGGAAAGCCGGCGCGGCGGCGTCCCCGAATACTACTCAGTAGCAGTCGTTGTTACAATTCCACGTCAGAGGCCGTCAGGTGGATTTGAGAAAACTCTGACACTAGGGCTTGTTAGGTGATCAAACCTGCAGCGAGTGAGATAAGAAGAAGGTTATTTTATATTATTTTATACTTTCAGATATAAAACCCGATCTCGAAGGGAATGTATACTATGAAGGGAGCGTCCACGCTAGTGAAATAGGTAATATATTTTATTTACATTTTAGGTACAGACGACAGCAGGTCAACCTACAAAAACTGTCAAATTTTACCAATCGAACATTAACTTTCCGCTATTGCGATAAGGTTGAAAACCTATTGAAGAAGTTTGATAGGTTTAGGTAGGCTGATGTGCTAGCATCTGTACAGACAACAAAAGTTCGTCGACTTAAATACGAATTTGATTAAGATTAGTAGGTAGGAAGGCATTTCAAAAAATTATTTTTCTTTGTGTTAACATTTTACTATAGTGCTTTCGTTTTATGATGAGTGTGACAATTCATAACTGATAGTTATAGTGATGTGACCTAATGAAACTTAATCGATTACCTTATAGTGTCGAATCACTTGGCAAAGAAAAGGGTAGATTATTTTGTTTTTATTTACATATATTTACAAACACCTTATTCTATTACAAAAAAAAAAAACTTAAACATGAGGATCAATTTTTTGATGCGCTTTATTAATAGTTCTTAGGCAAAGAAAATGGAATCAGAATTGCGAATTTTTGTATCGTCGATATTTTTATCGATGCTGCAACTTGCGTCAATCTCTATTGAAGCAAGTCACGTTTCGTTTCATGCATTTGACATTTTTGACATTCTTTAAACTCATATTTTTTTAATATCGATTATTTATCTTATTTACCATTAATATTTAATTCATTTAAAATATCAAAAAATATAGTTTACTGGGTAATTAACGAAGAGACAATATTTTAAAACAACTATATTTTGTTGGTTTATTTGTTATTGTTCTAAAGCAGCATGCGTGTGATGGAAAAATTAGAACTGTCAGGGAACTCATGATAAAACGAAAGCACTATAGTTATGTTTTTTGTGATTGTAACCAAAATAAATATGTAGTTTGTTGTGTTAACACATTTTCTGTTCTGTGATTAACATTGTTTGCTAATATTAACAAATATTACGTTTAGCCTAAAGCCCAAGAAGGAACACGATGGGTTTTAGTCAGTAAACGTCTGCCACTCCCTCACGCTGTCACCCACAGCGGGAGGGGTCATCTGATGATTTCCCACTGTAAATTATATAAGTAGGTACTTAGAAAGTACGTATGGTAGAAGATTTTGTTTGGTTGTTTGTTTGAACGCGCTAATCTCAGGAACTACTGGTCTGATTTGAAAAATTCTTTCAGTGTTAGATAGCCCATTTATCGAGGAAGGCTATAGGCTATAGTAGACATATATTTTGTTTCCACAGTGGACAGTGAAAGCCAGGGTATAGACGATATCATGCCAGGCCTAGAAAGCAACTCAAAAGTAGAAATGGATCCCTTAGCTTTTGANCGATTTGAAATATTCTTTCAGTGTTAGATAGCCCATTTATCGAGGAAGGCTATAGGCTATAGTAGACATATATTTTGTTTCCACAGTGGACAGTGAAAGCCAGGGTATAGACGATATCATGCCAGGCCTAGAAAGCAACTCAAAAGTAGAAATGGATCCCTTAGCTTTTGATCTTCAAGCTCAGAGAAGGGCGTTTGTAAGAAAGTAAGTATTTTCTACCTTAGGCCAAAGTTCAGACGCCAGCAGGTCAACCTACCCGAATCTGTCAAATTTAACCAATCGAACGTTAACCTATGTTCTATGAGAGTGAGGGAATAGAGAGTGCACCTGTGTCACAGCAAATGCTTGTGCACTATAATATAATATGAATGCCTCGTTGGTCTAGTGGTCGCTTAGTCGACTGCTCTGCACGAGGTCTCGGGTTCGATTCCCGGGTCGGGCCGAAATCGCTTTGTGGGTTTTAGAAACTTTCACAAAGCAGCTCGGAGTTGGAAATTGGTGGTTGATACACCCGTGCATCGGAGAGCACGTTAATGTCGGTCCTGCGCCTGATATCACCCCAGTCGTGTCGGAATGCCGTCCCATCGGGTTATGAGAGTGAGGGAATAGGGAGTGCACCTGTGTCTGCGCAAATGCTTGTGCACTATAATATGTCCTGCGCAGCTGGCTGATCGTTTATATGAGAACAGCCGCCGGCAATCGGCTTTGGACGCCATTATTATTAAGGTTGAAATTGTTTTGAAGTTTGACAGATTAATAGGTTGATCTGCTGGCGTCTGTACATCGATAATAAACGTTGGTTTCCTTAAAACAACTGCTTACTATTTTTCACGTTTAATTTTCAAATTGAACAGATGTTTAAAGGAAAACCGACGTTTTATGTTGTCAGTGGGTTTTTGTTTTTGTATGTTTGTGTATATGTTTAACCTTGTTTGTTTTAGTCTAAGTTTGTATGTTTGCACTCTACAGACTCCAAAACTACTCAACCGTTTTGAAAAATTCTTTCACTGATAGGAAGCTACACTATCCCCGAGTGACATAGGCAATTTTTGCGTTACTAGTCAAGATTTAAATATGTTTTTTTACTTGTTACAGATTGAACGAGAAAATCAAAAAGTCTTTAGGTTGATTAACTGCCCGAGTATAGGTGAAAACTAATAAGAAATTGCTAATTATAAATTAATTTAAATTTTAACTTAAGACCCACACTACAAACTTACAGTCGGCCCACAGTTCGATCGGGCTCATATAAATCAGTGTAGAAATAAATGACAATGCAAAAATTATAATGATGGCGTCCTAGCCGATTGTCGACTACAGCGGCTGTTCTCATATAAGGAGATCAGCCAGCTGCGCAGGACATATTATAGAGCACGCACATTTGCTGTGACACAGGTGCACTCCCTATTCCCTCACTCTCATAGCGCGATGGGACGGCAATCCGACACCACCGGAGAGCAAATTAGAATGATCAGGTATTTAACCGGTATCAGATTGACAAAATACTATTGATTGGAATCACGATTTTCAAAAAAAAGTTGCTCTCTGATTGGCCAACTGTCGGCCGCCTGTTGGTCGACTGTTAGTCTGCAGTGTGTGGAAGCGCAAAAAATAATGCAGTCGTAAATTAATTTTATTTAATTTTTTGTACGTATTTGTGTAAGATTTAGACATAATAATTGTATAAAAAAAATAAAGTTTCATTTATGACTATTGGCTCCCCTACCTAGGGGGGCAACTGCCTAGCCTTTTCCCAACTATGTTGGGGTCGGCTTCCAGTCTAACCAGATGCAGCTGAGTACCCGTGTGCCACTTGGAGCGATTGCCTATCTGATCTCCTTAACCCAGTTACCTGGGCAACCCGATACCCCTTTGTAAGACTGGTTGTCAAACTTGTCTTCTGACCCGTAACGACCACCAATTTAACGTGCCTTCCGAATATCATAACTACACAAAAAAATCCAAAACAATTAAGTCATTTAAAGCCCATTTACACATTGTGATTTCGTTGCCCGTTGCTTGCCATTTTATTGCAGGAATATTTGACAGGCGACCATTTATCTATTGCACGTTCGGACAGTGCAAGTAGGGATTGCAATCCGGTCCGGCGGATCCGGTAATCCGGCGGATCCGGCGTGTTTCTAGACCTACCGGATCCGGCACCAACGCACCGGATCCGGTGCCGGATCCGGTTAAACTCTAAATCGCGAAAAATACATTGAAAAAGGTACTAGTAAGTCAAATCCTCAAGAAAAAGAAGGTTATCGGAGAGTCAAAAGTAAAAGGAAACAGATTACATATGAGGAAATACTTAAAAATTAATGACTTCGTAAGAAATAGAGGGAGAAAAAGGGACAAAATAACACTTTTCACATGCCTCTAGAAGTAGCTGTCTGCCGGTCTATTGACTGTGTTTATTTTGCCACCGACTTCTAGAGCCACGTTAAAAGTTTTATTTGGTTCCTTTCAGTGTTTTGTGAAGTTGGTTATTTTTTTTTTGTAAACAGATTTTAATTTTATGCTTTTCAGTTTTTGGGTCTAAAACTATA
>NWSH02000499.1:52133-80268 GCA_002382865.2 Heliothis virescens | reverse complement strand
AATTTATTTGGGGTCAGCGCAGCATGTTTTTTTCTTCCATTCTCTTCTATCTGCCGTCATCTCACAAGTAACATTCTTCCTAGCCATATCGACTTTCACGCAATACATTCATCGTTTTTTGGTCGTCCCCTTCTGCAATATCCATCTACATTCATGCTCAAAACCTTCCTCACAACATGATCCTCACTCCTCCGCATTACATGCCCATACCATGCCAGCCGGTTTACGCATAATTTAACTTCTAATTCTGTTAATTACATTTTTAATGGCTAGAAAGAAAGCTACTGGGCAGATTCAAAAAATTCTTATTCTTATTATTAGACAAGGGTTACACGATCAGTCTGGCGTCATTCCATTCCATCATTCTGGTCAGAATGATGGGAGAATGATCGTGTAACCGGTTGATTGACGAACTGATGGTCCAGAATATACCGTGTTTTTCGTCCGTCATTCTGGCATCAATCTGAGCCGGGCCAGACTGATGGAATGGAATGACGCCAGACTGATCGTGTAACCCTTGTCTTATGAAGCTACATTAATTATATTTTATCCGGTTACGAGAAATAGTTTCCACAGGTTGCGAGTGAATTTGAGTTGTATAAAAAATATAGTGATGATATTTCAATTAATTTTATCATTTTTTAGTTCTTAAACGATATTTTTTATGCCTATACGTAGTCATTTTGCTTTTTATATTTTTTGTCACTCTCTAACAAATAGAATTTTGGTTTGACAGAAAGGGATAAAAGTAGTGTGATAGTGAAAGAAAATGGCTGCTATTCCTTTATATGATAAAACCAAGTGCTCTTGTAACAATAATTTTCTTTAGAATAAAACATGACATGTCCTTAACCAAACTTCTAAGTGCTTATCCTATCAAAAATTACCCATCTCTTCAGATGTTTTACTGAAGAAAGCATAGCAAAAACCAAAAAGTTTTGATACTTAGGGGTCATGGTGTATAAGGTTAAGCAACGCTTGTCGCGTGCTGTCCGTGAATGGATGACCATCGTATCGTGACAAGAAGGCACGATTGCCTTCCATTTTACTGCAGCAAGATGCTACTTGCACTGTGTAAACATAATCGTGCAATAGGTAAATGGTCGCCTGTCAAATATCCTGCAATAAAATGGCAAGCAACGGGTAATAAAATCGCAATGTGTAAATAGGCCTTTAGAAATCCGAAAGTCAAAGTTTTACATCTAAGCTAACAGGGCATTCATTTCAAGTTTCTTCTTTAAAACAAACGTGGAAAAATAAAAATCCCTTCCTGAAATCAGTCTGAAACTGTGCTATTGTGTTGGCGTGATAAGAAACCTATTCAAAAATATGACAATGGATAACACGGAAAATCACGAACGATTGAAACATGTTATTAAAAAAAAAAACCAATGCTTAAAATGATGTTGCAGTTGACAGCTGTAAGTTTTCAAGAGATGGGTGATTTAATTTGACTCGACTGGCAGGAACTGTCAAATGCTCAAAAAGTTAGAGTTTGACAGTAGCTGACATTCGGTACAAATATGTCAGTCTTCCCTTGAAACCTGACAGCTGTCAAGTGCACAAAAGCTTTCGGTGGCACTTTACCACGTTCGGATCCCTATCAAGTGGCCTCTTTAAGGTTCCGTACAATTAAATTAAAGTTTGTTTTATGAGGTTCATATCATATCATATTTTTACAAAAAACAACTTTTTATTCACCATTTTTTAATTAATTTCAGCAATAACAAAAAAACAACACCCTACATATGACACGATGCGATTACGACGCGGTGTTCTACAGGGTGTTCTGTGTCACGCTGCTGGCTATAGCATTTACGTTTACAGTGATACTGACCAATGTATTTATTGATATTGATGGACTTCTTGCTGGTAAAAAAGGTATGATGATAAAAAAATTAAACACGCGTTCATAAGGTGTTTTAGAATATTCTCCATACAAAATTTTCTTAAACACATGATGATCGCCTGTTTAACTTTTTTGTGTTAAGACCCTTTTAGTCCAGGTATTCCTCGAAGCGCCACTGTTTTGAACCGCACCTAATGAAGCGCTCCTTTATTATTCCTCGGAGCGCTCCTTTTAGTAGCGCTCCCGGTGCCGATAGCAATTTAATAAAATTCTAACTTTCTTCAAAACAGTGGCGCCGTTGCCGGCAGTATTGCTACCAATATTCTCACTTTGGGCATATATTGCCGGCAATATTGCTACCAATATTCCCACTTTGGGCAATATTACCGGCAACGGCACATCTCTAGTTTCAAAACAGTGGCGCTTCGCGAAATACCTCTTTAAGTCAATTGGTTTTTATTTGGTCAGGTGGCTATTTAGTCAAGTGATTAAATGGCTATTGTGGCTTAAGTTGAAATAATAGGATCTAAAGTAAAGTTTAAGTTAAAAATTCTAATGTATATGTGTAAAAAACAGAAATAAGAACCTATAATAGATTATCAATATCATAGTCTGCAAAAGTTGGAGAGGATGTATGTATATAATGTTTGTTACTCACGCAAAAATTACTGAACGGATTTTAATGAAACTTTGCAGTAATATAACTCATATAACAAAACAACGTATAAGCTACTTTTTATCCGGGTACGAGAAGTAGTTCTCATGGAACGCGAGTGAAACCGCGGGAAAACATCTAGTAAATAATAAAAGTTGGTTATATTATCTTCCAGATAAACATAACATCCACATGAATGACAAAATCATTCGAGATGAGTTCACATCGGAAGCTACAGATAACTATGCATATAACTACGGTGACAATGATGACTCTTACAGAACTAAACGATCTACTGGTAAGACTGGCATATTATTTAGAAACAGGTTACATTTTGAATGCGAGTTGCCGTCTGCAACTGCCGATCGCAAGTGCAGGATCTTTATTATATCGTTCGCTATCTGGGGGGTGATTCTCTAACGCAAAACATTTTTACAACCAAGAAATCATCGTTGCAACATCTATAAGTGCGCGATCGCAGCGCTTCAACGATGTTGACGGCGCGACATAGAACTAAAATATGGTTCCAAATGTATGAAAAATCATCCTCGCCTTCGACGACAACGACGACTTCGCCTTCGATTTTATCCTTCAAACCGAAAAGCTTGTCATTTGTGAGGTCGTCGTTGTTGTCATCTATGATGTGTCAGTTAGAGAATCGCATGGCTGAGAGTTCGATACGAGCTCACGCTTCCATCCAAAATGAATACATGTAAATACATACAAATCAGTAGTGCAGCTGCGGTACTGCGGTTGGCAGTTGCAGTCTGCAGCTCGCTTCCAAAATGTACCTTTATCGTTATAATGGGTAGATTATATTTATGGGTAGATGCTAGGATTTATGTTACATTTATATACTTAAGTTTATTTCATTACTGTATCGGCGTAAAACACTATAAGGTACAATGGGACTGCCTGGACTGTATCTATGTATAAAAGTCTCTAAATAAATAAAAAAAAAATCGTTCTAATTGCCAAAGTAACTCTGTCTGTCTGACACGGTGTGGAACATGAGAAAGAACAAAGGCTTCTTTTTATCCGGATCCGGGAAGTCGTTCCTTGAGGTCACTGGAAACATCCAATTCCATTCTGATAGTCCTATAAATAAAATCACTCAATAAACACTCTATTAAAGTTTTGCAAATTGAATGAGCAATTTCAATAACTCCTATTAAAATTATAACTACAATCATTTATGTTTCAGAAACCCAAAGCTTTTTATTCCACATAAAAAATCCGAAAATCAAAAACGTACTAGCCAACCGCCTGTCAACACTACTAGAAGAATTAGATGCCGAAGAATCTACGAGCAACAATACCAAAGAAAGAAAGATAATAATAGATGCACATAAAGATGCAGAAGTTATTATTGCACCTAAACTATCAGTTGATGAGAAGAAGAAGAAAGCAGATGACATGTTGCATCTCGCAATGCATAATGTACTGTTACAAGGCATCAATGAACATATGGATTTCAATGAAGTTTATAAAAGAATGTACTCCTTGATGCCAAATAATGAGTTTAATGATAAGAAAGGTATTTTAGATGTTAATTTTAGTAATATTAATCCAAGGTCGATTATCGGCTATGGTAGCTGTTCTCATATAAGGAGATCAGCCAGCAGCGCAGGACATATTATAGCGCACAAACATTTGCTGTGACACAGGTGCACTCCCTATACCCCCTCACTCTCATAGCCCGATGGGACGGAAAATCCGACACAATCGGAGAGAGATCAGGCGCAGGTCCGACTTAACGTGCTCTCCAATGAACGGGTGTATCAATCACCAATCACAAAGTGATTTCGGCCCGCACCGGGAATCGAACCCAAGACCTCGGGCACAGCAGTCGGCTATGCGACGAGTAGACCAACGAGGCAGTTCATTAAAGTGATAGGATTAGAAATAATAAATATGATAGATTAGTGGAACAACCCTTTTGTAGTGGGAAATCATAAATCTCCCAATGACCCACATTGTCATTTTATGAGCAGCGTTAGGAAATGTCAGGCTCTTACTGACTAAAACCCACCATGTTCCTTCTGGAGCCCACATTATGTGTCCAGGGCCACGGTAACTCGCGCGAACAATCCCGCAGAATAAAATTGATCCAAGTTAAATTGATCTTTTTCTTAAAATAAACATTAAAAAAATTACAGGTGGAATAAAAACTAAAGCAGGTGAAATAGAAAAAGTTGGAGATCAAACTAAACTGCTGCCTAAACCAATAGAAGATAAGTTGATTGATGAAATACTTAACTGCAATGAACTTAAAGATCAGATCAATCAAGCAGTTAAGACAGATACAGGAGTTGTAAAGCAACCAAATAAAATTAAAGGTAAAGTTGATAATCATGATTTATCTTTTGAAAATAAACCTGCAAGCTTAGGCGAGTAGCTTAGCTTAAAGGTAAATTTGATACCCACTTTGATATTCTTAAATTACTAAACAAAAAAATATTGGAAATTGTGCCCAAAAGGCTGTTAGCATTGTCACGCTGGATGGCAATGAAAATCTTTGGTCAAAGAATAAGCCAGCCCTTTGGTCACGAGTGGACTCCACCAAGCACCAGTTTCTGGGCACTTGGGTCCCATGGTCCTCAGGGTCCAAACAAGTGATTACTGGTGTGATTTCCATATTTGCGACATTTGAGGTTTTCAGCAAGTACAGACGACAGCAGGTCATCCTACCCGAATCTGTCAAATTTTACCCATCAAACATTAACCTTCCACTATTTTTAGAAGGTTGAAAATCTATTGAAGAAATTTGACAGATTGTGGTAGGTTGATATGATGGCGTCCGTCTTTAAAATATACATTGGTCCAACAGTTTAGTCTGCAGTATGCAAGAGCTCTAGCATTGAGATTGTAAATTAAACTATTAATAAAACTTTTGTTAATTACATAACTTATATTATTCTTTCAGGCACACCAAACGTGGTTATCAAAACTATAATAGACATTACATCAGTTGCAAACGAGAAAGTCAAAGAAAATGATAACAAGTAAGTAAATGCAGTTAGCCACATAAATAACACTTGTTTGAATTTTGTCAATTTTCATCCAAAAAGTATAGCATCGTTTGATACTCGTAACACCATAATCTGCCTAGCCCTTTCCCCAACTATATTGGGATAAGCTTCCAGTTAAACAAATGCAGCTGAGTAACAGTAAAAACCAAGCCTCTAATCTAAATGTTTGATGTTTTCCATGGCTTAAACCAAAATATAGTGTAATATACAGGCACTGATCATATTTCCAAAAATGTTCTTCAAAAAAAATTTTTCAAGATCCTTATCCAGTATTTCACAATATCACATATTTACATTTCTTGCTACTAAAACTATTCAAAACTATTCTTGTATACAGAGGTTATCCTTTTTCTCATTTACATTGTTACATTGCCATCATTTATTTCAGAACCTCAAAACCAAACATCAAAGGCATCATAGAGCTCATTTACAACGGAAAGATAATAAAATTTGCTCGACCAGAAGCTGAGATATCAACAACACCTCCACTACCACCGAAAAGGATACCAATAATGATAAAACAAAAGAAAACAGTCAAACCGAAAATACGCATTCCTGAAACTTCAACAGTGAAAATAACACATGATTATAAGAGCATACCTAAATCATACATGGATAAATTCATTGAAGAATATTTTAAAAGGTTCCCTAGCGATGGTAAAGCAAAAAATGAAATTAACGAACATTATGAAACTAAAAGACTAAAGCGTCATATCAGACTTAAATATAATAATAAAGATGTACACGAGCACAAGACTAAAATTAAAACACAACCACAAGACGATGAACTGTACGTAGAAATAGAAACGCATTTCGACAGCAAAGGCATGAAAGGAGAAAAGAAGAAAAAACTAATTCGAAACTTAATTGAAAAGATACAAAATGCAATACATTCAAATATGGACTTTAAGCCAGAAACAGATAAAGAACAAAGTGGTAAAAAACGTAGAAGACTTAACTTTAAGAAACGGTTACAAGATCCTTTGAAACATACTGATCATGTCTTAGTAAACAAATATACCCTACCTTTGAGTAGTATTATTCATAGACAGTTGGATCCTATTAGTAAAACGGTTACCATGCAAGAAAGTTCACCGAACATAGAATCAAATACGGGCGGAGATTGGAAGAAAACATACGTAGGTCCTGGTTTCCTGACATCAGCTAAAAGCATAAATTCAGCAGAAATGAGCGAAGTCGATGTAGACTATAATAAAGTGCTAGACGTAAATGGAATACCAAAGAGACTACAGTTACCAATAAACGCTGAAGTTAGCGACGAAACTTATGACACGAATTCGTATTATGATATGGGAAAGATGAAATTCTTCATCAAAGACATCGATGGTTCTGGATTCTCAGTTGGATTTAACCAGTACGTTGATGAACCCCCAGATTCTGAAACTATGAGGTTGTTTACGGGTCTAGAAAATGTACTTCAGACTTACCATCAAACTTATGATCCAGCTACAGAACCCGTAACGACTACTGAAACAATTGTAAACCCAGATTTTAATGATAGAGAATATGACGTATTAACTCCTAACGATCAACATATAATAGAACGTCGATCCATTAAAAATAAAGACTACCATTCTAATGAATACAAAATGATTTACGATCATAATTTCTTGCCTTATGAAAACTATCGAGATATATTTGAAAATAATAATGTAAGAGCAGCAGATAAAATTGCTTTCAGTACCAAACAACATTACAAAGAACTGCCACTGGTGGTTGACGAAAATATATTTGATAAAAACTTGAAGCCAGCTGAAATATTTGGCTTAGCAAATCTCTTTGAGAGGAAGAAGCGATCGATGAATGTCAAAAAGATATCGAACTTGAAGAACAAAATAAAACTAAACAGGTATTTGAACACAAAGGCGATGTCGACGAAGAGAATATTTTTGAACAAGAAACGTAACAAACGACAGATAAATAAGATACGGATTATTGCAACAGATCTGCCGCATATATCGAAGCATTCAGATGAAAATGTTTTTGTAGTTTCAGACGAGAATCTATTTGCTGACAGAGCTATAGTCAAAGAAGTAGAAACTTCAGAAGCTGAACACGACAAGCAAGATGACAGTGACTACGTACCATACCAGTCTGAAGACAGCATGCCGTCGACATACGTCACCAAAATCTTCAATGGCCGATCGAGACATAATCCACTGATGGCCAAATACCCACATATATTCATGGAAGAAATTTCTAGATCGAGAGAAGAGTACTTACCGAATAATGCACTGCTATTTGGCAAAATACCTGGACTCAGCAAAATTAGTCAAAATCTCGACGGTGATAAGACAGATGAAAAAGTTGAAGTGGAACATGTCACTACAGAAGCTAACGATACGGAAGCAGCAAGGACATTAAAAGAACAAGAATTAGTTAACGCTTTAATGGAGTCATCTCCCAAATCTAACTACAAAGTAACTGTAAAAATAACACCAAAAAACCAAACAGGCCTCAATTCAGGATTCAAAGAAGTACACACTAGTATCAATAAGAGATTTAATAAAAATGGACTGTTATATTCTTCGTTAGTTAATGTGTCGGAGATATCTAAAATTGTGAAACTTAATAGGACGAAAGATTCTGTGGATGCTGAACACAAAGGCGGAGAATCGTTCATGTCAAGAACTATCAAAGATCAACAAGAAAGAATGCAGTTTCTACTTAGACAGCATGCAAAACACGTCACTGAACAGCTAAATCGTCTAAAAAAAGAAAAATCGAACCTAGAAACGATATTAGACAGTGATAACATTACTGAAATCAGATACATGGATTATGATGATATGAATAGTTATCCTAAAAAGATGACGCCAGATAAAGAAGTGACAGTTACGCAACCAGAAGTGCAATCGACGGTTTTAACTACAAAAGCTACCACACCGGTAACTGTGACCACAGTTTTAACTACGACACATTCACCGCCGACTCACAACACTCCAGCTCCATCGATCTTATCAGAAAAGGTGAAAAGGAACTTAATAACATCAATAGAACGAAACGGCAACTTAACAGACCAAATATTGAAAAAAATAGACCGTAACACAGAGATTTTACAAGCATTCTTAAAGAAATTAACAGAGAAAATACATTTACTAAACCCCCCGCATCCAGTGACTGAGAAAATTAAGGAGTACACAACACATAAACCGGTGACTAAAGTTACAGAAAATTTCCCAGCCGATTGGGATACACAAGGAAATTTCCATCACAATATGGTCATCAGAAGGAATGACTCCCACATTTCAATTCCCTTCGTATATGCGTTACAACAACCAATTTTACCCCACAAAGCAAATATTCCCGTTGCGAACGTTGTGTACCATGGACACATACACACGAACACGATACATCCTAAAGACACAAACCATAAAGATAAACATACAATCGTAAATAAAGTACAAGAATCGAATAATCAATCTCGATTTTTCATCGATGAATTAGAAAACGATTATAAGGTCATCCAAGTCGGCGATGTGAAAAAAACTCGAGAGTACAATATGGTTAATATAAATGGTACAATGTCTTAGGTTTTGATTTTGTATTTATTTATTTATTTGAATGGATTTTTCGTGAAATAAAATGATTTGTATTTTTTTTGGTATTGTATTATTTCTAAGTAAGCCACTTTGTCTAGTTCATCATCAGCCTTTGTATCGTCCCACTGCTGTGCTGCGGCCTCCTCTCACCCAGAGAAGGATTGAGCGCTAATCACCACGTGCGCGACAAGTGGATTGGCGATTTAAGATTTTAAGAGTCCAGGCTTCCTCAAGGTTAAAAATAAGTCTGCCCCAACTAACGCCAACCATCCCTTAGTACTTGCCTGACCTAAAATCGAACCCGGACACTCGTACTTGAGAGGCTGATGCCACTGGGCCATCACGACTAATCTGGTTGATGACTTTTAAAAAAAAAAAAACTGTCTTCAAAAAATATTCTACGAAGTCTAGAAATCGAAGTCTAGGGGGTGCAGCTTTGTTTATTTCGGCACAGCAGCAATCGAAGATCTTTTTCTTCTTATCTCACTCGCTGCAGGTTTAATCACCTAACAAGCCCTAGTGTCAGAGTTTTCTCAAATCCGCCTGACGGCCTCTGACGTGGAATTGTAACTACGACTGCTACTGAGTAGCATTCGAGGACGCCGGCTTTACGTGCTCTCCCAGGCACGGGGGTGTAACACCGCAAACTTCCAAACTCCAGGCCGCTTTTTTAAAGTTTCTAAAACCCACAAAGCGATTTCCGGGAATCGAACCCAAGACCAGTGGCACGGCAGTCGCGCTATGCGACCACTAAACCAACGAGGCAGTTTAATCGAAGATCTTGGAATTTTGGAAAGTCGGACTTTCCAAAATAGAAGCAGAATTTATAACCGCTTCTATTTTGGGAAGTTGGTAAAAAATACTTAAAATGATAATAGTCGCGTGTAGAAATTGATAAAGAATAAAAATAATATTGAGAAATATATGGCGCAAATATAGTATCCTCATTGGGAACTATACTTTTGAGCCGTTTGGGGTCGAAACGCTCGGACCATGGGGTCCTAGTTCGAGACTCTTGGTCAAAGAAATTTCTAAGCGACTGATCGACGCTTCGCGTGACCAGAGGGCTGGCTTGTTCTTTGGTCAAAGAATTAGCATTGCCATACAACGTGGCAATGCAGCCAGTCTTCTGGGCACGTTACCGGATGACAGCGATGCGGAGGAATACTTTGACGCTTAGTGTACATATTTGTAATATAGGTATTGTTTTTTTTTTATTTTTATTAGTTATTTATTTATATATAGAAAATAGTTTTCATTTGTATATAATTAATTTGTATTTATTCTATTAATATTTACATATATTTACAACATACACTATTACAAAAAAAAAAAAAACTTAAACTAAGAATTAAAAACTAAAAAGCGTCAAAAAATTCCTCCCCATCGCTGTCGACTGGGAGCGTGCCCAAAAGGCTGGCAGCATTGCCACGCTGGATGGCAATGCTTAATCTTTGACCTAGGTAATAGCCAGCAATTTGTAAATATTAATAGAATAAATAAAAGAAAGTTTAGGAAGAAAAAAAAAAAAAAAATTAATTTGTATATTGTTACTTTAGTGTAAAATAAAAATCTATTCTATATATATTAACGATTAGTGAAACTATTAATACGATACCTAGATGATTATAAAATGTGTTAATATATTGAGAATACTTTTACTACTAATGAACAATTAATTAGTTTATTAACGACCTAGTAACTGTCAGTTATTTTAACTAAATTAGTTTAAAAACCGGTTTTTCGTTGACTAATCAAAAACTATTAGACCTAGCTTCCCGTTCCGTGGGAATTTCATCACACAACTGAATAAGAAATTGCTTTTAGATAAATGAGTTAAGGCCCGTTTACAAATTGCGATTTCATTGCCCGTTGCTTGCCATTTTATTGCAGCAAGATGCTACTTGCACACTGTAAACGTAATCGTGCAAAAGGTAAATGGTCACCTGTCAAATATTCCTGCAATAAAATGGCAAGCAATGGGCAATGAAACCGCAGTGTGTTAATGGGCCTTTAGTAATATAGTTTTGAAAAAAAATGTAAGACAAACGAGCTACATAATTTACATTTAAATATTTTTTGATTTAGGACCAGTTACAGAAGTTTCAGGTAAATTTCTAGATAGCTATCTGACAAATAATACCATCAAACCTAAAACCTTCATCTATACATTAGAAGCCTTTTAAAAAACGCAGTAATTAAACTAACTGAGACAGTTAAAAATAACAGTTAACAGAACCTCAAATATGAGAAAGTGTTTGATAAGACAGTGCAGAGATAAAATAACAATTAACTACTTCATATATAACTGATTGGTTAATTAGAAAGTCTGCCAGTAACGATTTTCTGCGCTACTATGAAGTATCTATTGGTAAGTTTTTTTGTATTAATATTTTACGCGATTTCTCCCTAAAGGCCCGTTTACACATTGCGATTCCATTGCCCGTTGCTTGCCATTTCATTGCAGGAATATTTGACAGGCGACCATTTACCTATTGCACGATTACGTTTACACAGTGCAAGTAGTATCTTGCTGCAATGAAATGGAAAGCAACGGGCAATAAAATCGCAATGTGTAAATGGGCCTTAAGTGTGTAAACACACTATGCCGAGGATACGCGAACGAAATTTGGCATGATTACGCCCGCAATGCTATTTGACTTACTGACGACACATTATGCCGAAATTACGTTGCGTTATAGCGTACAGCCGAACTTCGGTCGGGCGTAAGTTTAGCGGGAATTCGGCGGCAACGTATTCTGTGCGCGACCGAACTTCGTTTCGATCGAACATTCAATATACCTACACACAAGATTGCGCAACTGAATTTCTGCCGCGTAAGTTCGGCACTTATGGTGTGTCATATCAGCCGAATACGTTGGAACGTAAAATCAGCCGCGGAACTTCGGTCGCGTACGTTCGGCATAGTGTGTTTAGACACTAATCCTGAGGGAACTAATGTAACCTTTCATCTCAATGACTTCAACCATTTTTCTGTGGTATCTATACTAAAAGAGGAAACATTTTTTTGTTTGTTTGGACCCTAAGGGCTCGTACACAACTGAACTGAATCGGAAAATTCTTTCACAGTTAGATAGCTACATTATCCCCAAGTAACATAGGCTATATTTTATCCGGGTACGGGCAGTAGTTCTCAAGGGACGCGAGTGAAACCTCGGGAAAACAGCTTGTTGTTATATAACTTTATGCTTTATACACATAACGCATTACTGGTTTAATTTTAAAAATACCTTCACTTCTAAGTAATCTAGAGTATCCTCGAGTAGGTAAGTATGCTATATTTTGCCCGAGTACGAGTAGAAGTTCCCTCGGAACGGAAAACATGTATATTGAGAGACTATTCATAGTCTAAACTCTCTGTTTCTTTTCCAGTTAAGTATATCCATCCTTTGGATAGGATTGCAATGGACTTCAGGACATTCCCTATCGAAATTAGAGGTAAGACTTTATTTTTCGAAGATTAAAATTTATTGTGGTAAAGTGTGAATAATATACGGCGGTTGTTCTCATATAAGGAGATCAGCCAGCTGCGCAGGACATATTATAGTGCACAAGCATTTGCGCAGACACAGGTGCACTCCCTATTCCCTCACTCTCATAGCGCGATGGGACGGAAATACGACACCCCTAGAGATACATCATAAGCAAGACCGATATTAAAGTGCTCTTAAAGCAGCCCGGGGTCTAGAAGTTGATGATTATTACACCCGTGCATCGGAGAGTACTTTAATGTCGGTCCAGCCTGTCATCTCTCTCCGGTGGTGTCGTATTTCCGTCCCATCGCGCTATGAGAGTGAGGGAATAGGGAGAGCACCTGTGCCACAGTTATAAGCAGTCACTATAATACGTCCTGCGCAGCTGGCTGATCTTCTTAGAGAGACCAACCACCGTGGGTCGGTCGGACTCCATTATTGGACTCTGACATTATACATGGTGCATACGTACGTCAACCTGTCTCAATCTGTCAAATTTCTTCAATAGATTTTCAACCTTATCACAATAGTGGAAGGTTAATGTTCGATTGGCAAATCACAGATTCGGGTAGGTAGACCTGTTTGTACATCAAATACTAGCTAATCTTTATGCATTTCTGTCTACAGCTGAAAACTCGATCAGACCAGGTCTACACGGTGGAAGAAAACAAAGATGGCAGCGCTTTGACGATTTCTGGTCCGAAACTAAAGAAATCGTCTCTAAGAGAGATCATCTACTATCATATTATAGAGAGACCTTTTGGTAAAGCTGAGGACTCGAACAATGAGGTAAGAGGCTTAAAATTGCTGTTTTTTTCTTAGACATATTTTGAAATGCTTCCAGTTTAACCGGACTTTTTTGTCGATGGGAAATCATCAGATGACCCCTCCCACTGTGGGTGACAGCGTAAGGGAGTGTCAGTTACTGACTAAAACACACCGTGTACCCTCTTGAGCCCTTTGCGTACCAGGGCCGCGATTACTCTTTTGAGCAATCCCGTAGCCCCGGCAGGCTCTGACTGAGTATCAGTGCTTTTCATGGAAAGATGGCCTATCTGACCTCCTCAACAAAGTTACTGGTTATTTAAACCATTTATTTATTATTTAAGTCCAATGACTTAACGTGCCTTGATAGGCTCGAGGTATACCTATCAAAGTTGGTTCCATCCAAATTAGCAGGAACTTTAGTGCTTTTCCACACTATCGGAATTTCTGCACGGAAAATTCGACGATATTCGGCACATTTTACTTCAAAAGACAGAAGTGCTAAATCATTATCTATCTAGGTCCAAATCACACTTTCCAAAAACAACTGTTTACTTTGTTTATTCGTGAAAATTCATAGTACCTAAACAGTTGTTTTAAGAAATCTGATGTTTGTTTTGACCTTCACTCCTTGGGCCGATGGCTGAGGCCAAACGAGCGTAATTTTTTGAGTCGTGAGTCGCAGAATTTCGGTCGCAGAAAAACGTTACAAACAAAAAAGACAACTCATTTTGCGTTGCCGTGTGAATCAAATAGGACTTTTGTATGAAACCGAATGTAGCAGATTGAGAAATTCTGCTACTCACAAAATTACGCTCGTTTGGCCTCAGACTATAAGGCCCACGTGCTAAGGAAAACTGTAAAATTAATTTTGATCATATATTTTTCAGGACCCTTCAGAAATCGTTACTGAAATGACACCAGGGGAGGCTGCAGAAAACGTAAGAAAATATTTGTTTTTCCATCGTTTTGTGACCTGAAGAAAATTCTTCTACGCTAGCTACTACAAATTCATATATCCTGAAGGTCACATTTCGAATATTATACTTACTTTTGGTATGGGAAATTGAATAAAAATCATTCTTATTACGATCAGGACACACAGAATCCAGTCAATTCTTCTGAAGAGAAAACCAGACGGAAACGAGATATCTCAGGAAGAGCTGAGGTGAGAATCTTCAATTTACTTGGTTTTATAAAAATAACTAAGGGGACTAATCATCATCGTCCTGTCCCAATTGCCAACCTCACCTGCTCGTGGTGCACCCAGCTGAACAACAGACGAGGCTCTGGCGACCAACTGGTGGCGGTATAACCACCACACGGCACCAAGTGGGATATTAAATGCCTTGCTCGGAGATGGGCAGCAGCATCTCCGAAGCTAACAATATCCCACACTGCGCTCACCAACACGCATGCACAGCGCGGTGAGTATGGGCAAATCCCCTCAGCGCGCGGGGAGCCAGCAGTCCAGCAGTGGACATTTATAAGCTGTCAATAAAAGTCCTATTTGATTTGTTCTTTTTATCTATACTTTTATACTAATATTATAAAGAGGAAAACTTTGTTTGTTTGTTTGTTTGTTTGGTTGTAATGAATAGGCTCAAAAACTATTGGTCCGATTTTAAAAATTCTTTCACCATTCGAAAGCTACATTATCCACGAGTGACATAGGCTATATTTTATCCGGGTACGGGCAGTAATTCCCACGGGATGCGAGTGAAACCGCGGGAAAACGGCTAGTATTCACTAATATTATAAAGATGAAGGGTTTGTTTGTTAGCACACGCATAAGTACTTACTTAAAATGTTAAAATTTTTGAAGGAATCTCGTGAGTATTCAGAACCTCGGCGCGCCTTCACCAATGGCCATGGATACCAATTCCTGCCTCCTGATGAAGATAATGTAAGCTATATAACATAGCAGCATCATCTTTCATTCATTTTCGGTCATTTCAAATCAGTATTGGTGACCTAGAAGAATAAATTCAGACTGGAGTCAGTATTTAGGAACATAAGCGTCATGGCACATTGTACCGGCACCGCTCCAACCCGGCAAATAACGTGTCATTTAAATTTGAACATTAAATCGTATGACGTATGATGTATTTCATAACGTCAAAACAAAAAAGCGAACGGCGGGCTGTCAGCGCACGGTTTTCTATCTAACAATATGAAATATATCATACGTCTTACAAGTTAATGTTCAAATTTAAATGACACGTTATTTGCCGGGTTGGAGCGGTGCCGGTACAATGTGCCATGACCCTTAGTCTTAGGATCCCATTTTACCCTTTGGGTACGAACTTTAAAATCTACAAACACGATAATCTAAATCGATTTTTATTTGACTTTATAGTTACAATGTGAAATAGCATCACATAGTTGATAGATAAGAAATTATTATATCTTTAGTCATCAGCACTGATTATATAGCCTATCGTAAAACGTGAGATAATTAATATCAAAACCACGTAATGTATATCTATACTATCTATACTTATCTATACTANCGTTATCAAAAACAAAAGAATAAAGTAAAATTGCGGGGTAAAAGTTATAATTTAAATGTGGGAAAATTGCGTGTTTTATAAAAGTAAAACCATAAAATTAAAAATACACTCATTTGCGGGGTAAAAAGTGACTACTCTTTGAAATCAGATGAAATCTTGAATCCAGATGGAACTATCTCTACAGAATTCTTGATTCTGACATATCTATAACATTCCGCCATTTTGTTATTAAGAAACAAAATGAATGACGAAAATTGCAAAATTACTTAAATTGGAGCAAATCGATGTTTTACCTAGGTAATGTTTATTGGATTGGGTCATGTTCCAATAACCGACACACAAGACTTGTAAATTAATTCATGATATTAACCTCAATGTTTACATTAAAATTGTAACCACATAGTGATCTTGAACCATGATTTTCATAATACATACGTTATTAACTTCCATAACACATAAATAGTTGTAAAAATAATATATAACATATTTTAGCCGTTTAGCCATCAAGCCGTATCTCGCACACGTGGTGATTAACGCTCAATCCTTCTCTGTGTGAGAGCGAGGCTTAAGGTCATGGCACACTATGCCCGCACCGCAACGGCACAGCTCCAACCCAGCAAATAACGTGTCGTTTAAATTTGAACATTAGGCCGGGACTCCACCAAAGCAGAGATGTGTGCGGTGTGCTGTGTGCTGTGCGAGAAGAGATGTTTTTCAGCTCGCGGGACTCCACCAAAGCGGAGATGTGTGCGGTGTGCTGTGTGCTGTGCGAGAAGAGATGTTTTTTCCAGCCTTTCGGTGCGGGGCGTTGAGTGCGCGCGGGGTTCTGCGGGTTGCTAGCGGGCGAGAGGGGGGAGGGTGACATCGCTCACTGCACGCCGCTCACATCTCTCGTCTCCACTGCGCGTCGTCCGCGCACAGCTCACATCTCCGCTTCCATCGCGACATACAAATATTACACATCTCCGCACAGCGATCTCCACTGAAGCTGAGCGGAGAGGAGACGTGTCAATAACTCAATTCTATTGGTTGTTTAAAAAACATCTCCTCTCCGCTCGTCTCGTCTCCGCTTTGGTGGAGTCCCGGCCTTAAATCATACGACGTATGATATATTTCATAACGTCAATACAAAAAAGCCAACGGCGGGCTGTCAGCGCGCGGGTTCCTATCTAACAACTCACGTTGTTATGAAATATATCATACGTCATACAATTTAATGTTCAAATTTAAATGACACGTTATTTGCTGGGTTGGAGCTGTGCCGTGACCGTGCCGGTACAATGTGCCATGACCTTTAGCCTTGCAGAGGGATAGGTAAAAAAGGCTGATGTTGATTAAAATCTTTAAATGTTTAAAGGAATCTTCGGAGGATTCGTATGAACCTCACCGTAACTTCACCAATGGACAAGGATACCAATTCCTACCACCTGATGAAGATAATGTAAGCTACATATTGCCATAGCATCATCATTCTTCTTTCATTTTAGTTCATTTTAAACATCATTGGAACAAGATAGGTGCCGCAAATAAAAAAATATTTAAATGTTATTAAGGAAATCAGCATTTACTTTTTAATCGCGGTAAAGCAAAAATCAATGCTATTAAAAATGCAACTTCAAATTAATATTTGCATTAAATGTGTATTGTAGTCGAATTTAATTGTGTAGTTTACTAATTATCTCATCATATTAATTTGGTAAAGCATCTAATAATTTCAGTTTTTATCGGACTGACAGCAACTGTCAATAAACCCAAAAAACTGTCAAACCAACTTGATGTGAAATGTGACGTCATAGTTCACATTTTCATACAAATTGCATAGACAGTAACTGTTATTGACAGTTCAATAAAAGAATTAGAATTTAAGGCCCGGCGCCCATTATCGGCAACAGCACGACTGAGGATTTTAGGTGGCAAATAGCAATATACATTAACATAATGACAATAAAGTTGAAATTTCCATTATACATGGTATTTTTGTTATTACGACCATATATAATGGAAATTTCCATTGCCACCTAAAATCCTCACTCGTGCCGATGCCGATAATGGGCGCCGGGCCTTACTCTTTGTTTATTACCACATGAGAATACCACTATTTTGAACCAACTTCCCAAAAAAGACGAAGTTCTCTACTCTGATGTTTGTATTAAACTCGTTTCATAAAAACCTCCATATTTACTTCTGTCCTATAACATGAAATTCCTTGATTAAAATTGATAATTTTTCCTTCAGGACTCTGACTCTTATGACGGAGCGAAAAGCAGACAAAAACGAGATGTCTCGGAAAAATACGAGGTGAGTTTTTTTACGTATTAAATTAGTAGTATTATAAAACTAAAGAGTTTGTTTGTTTGAACAAGGTTTGAACACAGCTAAATAAGTACTACGTAAGTTTAAGCGCGCTAAGCTTGGTTACTATAGGTCCAATTTGTAACCGACCACTTTTTAACCAATTTCAAAAAAGGAGACGGTTCTAAATTCTACTGTATGTTGTTTTTATTGCCTGTTAGCTCTGTTTTTATTTTAGTGTTGTTTTATTAATTAATGGACTGTTAAAAACGACGAAACACTTCGAGTCAAATCAAATCAAATCATTTATTTCTGTTAATAGGTTTCACAGAACACTTTAACATGTCAATATTTCCTATCTGACTACCTTGAGAAGAAACACCGAAACAAACTCAAGGGTCAAAGTCTCTTTTGAAGTCCAACATAAACAAGTGTGCACAATGGATGAACACTGTGGGTTCGTGTCTGAAATGACCTTTTTAAGAAAGTGTCATACCAACAACAAAACTAAATGAATCCCACATTGTTCACACATTCACAATTAATAATAAGAAAATAATAATACATCTACTTAAAACAGTAGGTAAACATGTCAGTATGTAAACAAAAAAAATGTCACCTACCTAGACCCCTTGAGCTTCGCTTGGCTCGTCTTGACGGGAGCACTACCGTGCCCCCAGATTTCATATCGTGTGGTCTTGAATCAAATGTCTTTTCTTTATCTCTTGTGTATTTACCGTAGATGAAAATTTAAACTATTTATTTATTATCTACAGGCACCCGAAGAGAACAAGCGAGTGAAAAGGCGGTCGCGTCACGCGGTAAATATTGTATGTACCTAATATATTTTGCTTAAAAAACAAATATATTACTTGTAAGGCTGAGGCCAAACGAGCGTAGTTTTGTGAGTTGTGATTATCAGAATTTCGGTCGCAGAAAATCTGCTACATTCGGTTTCATGCAAAAGTCCTATTTGATTCACACGGCAACGCAAAATGAGTTGGCTTTTTCTGCGACTCACGACTCAAAAAATTACGCTCGTTCGGCCTCAGCCTAAGTGTAGTTATTGTCAGCCATTTTGTCAGCTGATGTATTTCTGTTGCTGCTTAACATCAAACACTAACCATAATTAAATAAGAATTTTAGAGGGTTACCATACAATAAACGTAATTTCTTATACGGACAACTTGACCGACTCTTGGTTGGTTTTTATTTAGTGTATTTTAATTATTTGATAGTATGCGAATCCGACTCGCACACAGTCTTTAATTATATTTTTATAATATGTTTTATTTTTCAGCGACATCCCTCGAAAGCGCCTAGAATATCTCCTTTCAAGCTTGACAAGCTACCGAGGTATATCAAGAAGCTGTTATCACCTACTACTGAGGAAACTGTGACTGAAAAACCTGTTATTGTAAGTATTATTACTAACTTATTGGTCGGCTTCGTTGGTCTAGTTGTCACATAGCCGACTGCGGTGCATGAAGTGTCGGGTTCAATTCCCGGAACGAGCCGAAATTGCTTTGTGGGTTTTCGAAACTTTCACAAAGCAGCCCGGAGTCTGGAAGTTGGTCGTCGGTCCTGCACTTGATCTCTGATCGTGGTGTCGGAGTGCCGTCCCATCGTGCTGTGAAAGTGAGGGGATAGGGAGTGCACCTGTGTCACAGCCATGTGCGTGCACTATAATATGTCCTGCGCAGCTTGCTGATCTCCTTAATTATATGAGAATAGCCGCCGTGACCGACAATCGGCTTTGAACGCCATTTGCTTCGCTTAAAAACTTTCATGTTTAGAATATTAGCGAGTAAGAGATAGTACCTACATCTTCTAGGGTTAAAGACATGAGTAAAAATTAAAACCTTCTAGCTGAAGCGAAAATATCCTTTTTTTCGATAAATAAAGTCTGATAATTCGTTTTTCATAATTCAATAATACTTTCTTACAGGTGGAGAACAGCACTGTAGTGAATTCTTTCAAAGACAAAGCTGATGGTAATATTTCAAAGTCTGATGCGAAGAATGATATCAAGACCTATGGAGTAGACCTGGAAGCCAAAGGAGGAAATGTTTGGAATGTAAGTATGGAAACTAGGGGCCGTTCCCAATAACCTATCTATCTATGGATTTGCTTACTAGAGATAGAATTTAAACATTAGCCCCTTACAAGTAATGTCAAATTCCTATCTTTAGTAAACAAATCCGGAGATAGACAGAATATTGAATTCCGCAGTAAGCAAACATTTTTCTACCCTTTTTCTAATATTTTCATCTCTCGGTACATAACATGTAGCTGAGTACCAGTGTTTTTATGGAGCGACTGCCTATCTGTCCCCCTCAACCCAGTTACCCGGGCAACCCGATATACAATGGCAAGACTGGTTGTCAGACTTTCTGGCTTCTGACTACCCGTAACGGCTGCTAAATGTTCAAATAACAGTCGAGACCCATAAATTTATCGTGCCTTCCGAAACACGGAAAAGCTGGGTTATGACAAGATGAATGATGATGATTGAAGGTCACCCATCCACAGACCGACCGCGTCAAGCGTTGCTTAACCTTATTATAGATCGATCCGCGCGGCTTTGACTTAGCCACGAGCTCTTACATAAAAGTAAAACATATGTACCTACAATCAATTAAAAACAGCCATGCCATATAATTTGAAACATTGCATTATTAATGATATTAAAGATANCTCCGTACGGCTTTGACTTAGCCACGAGCTCTTCTAAAATGTTACATATGAAATATTAATAATACTATTGTTTTGACCACTTAATCCAATATTTTCAGAACTTGAACGATCCTCCCGTGTATTTCCATGTCGGTTATGGGGACAGCAACGAGGATAGCGCAGTAAGTAATTGATCTGCTCTTCTAATATTATAAAGCTGCCGAGTTTGTTTGAACGCGTTAATCTCAGCGACTATAGTCCGATTTGAAAAAGTAGAGATAACCCCATTAATTGAGAAAGGTTACTTTTTATCCGGGTACGCGAAATAGTTCCCTTGAGAAGCGGTCGAAACCGCTGGAAATACATATGTCCTAGTATATTCTATAATTCTTCAATTGTTGGTGTTTAGTGCGTCTAAATATCATGCTCTTGCAGGTTGATAGTTTTTGAACTTAATACCACAGCAAACAAAAATAGTTCCTACTATAACAATTTTCTAGAACCTCACCTTATTTTCCAGTCCGGCAGCACCAGCAACGAAGACTCCGCTTCCATCAGCACCGACATAAGCTCAGGATCCATCCAAGTAGACTTCAACTCAGGGTCCAGAGAATCAAACTCAGGACCTGCTGACTCAGCCAGCGACGAAAATTCTGGAAGCTACCTAGTCAATTCTGAAGAGATTACTGCAGCCAGCAAGTCTGATGAAAGCAATGGTTCTGAAGATAATGATAGTAATTCAAATTCTGGTGAAAGTGATGACGTCAGTAGTTCTGTAGCTGATAATGATTCTGCTGATTCTGCTGGTAGTAACAGTGGTTCAGACGAAGATAGTTCAGTTGGAACAAGTGCTGAAGTTAATAGTGGATCTGGGGAAAGTAACAGTGGTTCTGGTGAAAGTGGTGGTGTTTCTGCAGAGAGTGGTAGTGGGTCGGATGAAAGTGGGTCAGCAGAGAATGGTGCTACCACTCCAAGGAACGATGAAGTTACAAAACCACCTACAGATATAGTAAAGAAATTCGATCAAATACTTAATGATTTACACGATATTTTTGTGAAAGGGAATGCTTCTATAGCTTTACCTCAAGAAGTAGATGATAAAACTGCGGATGTATCTAGTGTGATAAGCAGTATATTTGTTGACACCAACAAAACTGAAATACTTAGACCTGGTATTGAAGTTTTAGACAAAGACCCAAAGAATCCCAACATGGTCAATGTATTGGAAGGTTTATTCACAAACATAATCAAAAATAATATTGTTATTAACAATCCGCCTGCTGATTTAGCAAACAAACTAGAAAATATCAATGCTGAAAAGGATAAAACAGATAAAACCGAAAATAATAAAGTGACTACTGAAAAACCTAGTAGCGACAAACAAAAACCAGCTGCAACAGAAGCTCACAAAGAAAATGAGACTGAAAAACCGAAACACGAAGAAATAAAACACACAACAGAAAAACCAAAACACGTTGAAATTGAAAAACCTATTACAAAGAAACCAAAACACGACAGTTTAGACGGTACTGAAAAACCTAATCAAATGATACCAGATGACATTGCTCCTAAAAAAGATGATTTAACTAACGAAAAAGCTATAGAACCAAAACCACACAAAGGCAAGGATGAAAAAGTTAATGAAAATGACAAAATACATAAAGAAAATGAAAGCCCTGAACACAAACATCCTGCATCTACTAAAAAACCTATTGAAGAAGAAATTGATCACAAACATGAAGCCACAACGGAAAAACAGGTTGTTAAACATGAAGATCTTAATGATAGACCAGTGGAAGATCACACTGAGAAACTAGAAGATGTCACTAAAGCCCCTATTGAAAATCCTAAAGAAGAAAAATGTCCTGTCCAAAATAACAAGGTAAATAGTTTTTATTGAGATCCATAACGTGGGATATATTTTTCCTATATAAAATTTTGCCTAAATATCTTAGAGAGTCGTGGTGGCCTAGTGGGTAAAGCAACAACCTCTAAAGTATGAGTGTGTGGGTTCGATTTCTAGGTCAGGCAAGTACCAATGCAACTTTTCTAAGTTTGTATGTACTTTCTAAGTATATCTTAGCCACCAATGGCTATAAAGACTGAAATCACCAACCCGCGCTGAGCAAGCGTGGTGATTAATGCTCAATCCTTCTCCGTGTGAGAGGAGGCCTGTGCCCAGCAGTGGGACGATAAAAAAGGCTACAAAAAAAAACGCCTAAATATATACAAACTTAAAACTACCTTTACAAAGTCTCAGTTTTAAATGTATTTACATTTGAAACCCAAAAAGTTCGATCAATTTTTCAAATCCTTCATTGGTATTTTATTTGTTTATAACGAAAATTTTCTTCACTGTCGGAAAGCTACAACCCCAAATGACATAGGCTAGGCAACGGCATAGGGATGCAGGTGAAACCGTGGCAAACAGCTAGTATTGTATATTCCACAATAGTTAGGGCTAATTTTCAGATCATTGACCAATTCTGGCACAATACTTCATTTTAATTTTATGGTTCTAAATGCATCTTGA
The DNA here is from genome assembly GCA_002382865.2 of Heliothis virescens. Classification (NCBI taxonomy): domain Eukaryota; kingdom Metazoa; phylum Arthropoda; class Insecta; order Lepidoptera; family Noctuidae; genus Heliothis; species Heliothis virescens. The sequence goes on along the minus strand of NWSH02000499.1, from coordinate 56,896 downwards.
TTTTCGATAGTCGTACGGCGGATCTTTATAAACTATCTAATTGTTGATTCGTCTTTTAGAGATATAATTTTGACATTAATGTCAAATTCCTATCTGTAGTTTGCAAATCAATAGATAGATACGTTATAGAAATCCACCATTATGCATGTTTCTAATGCACTTTTTTGTTCAGGACAACAAGGAGGCTGAAAACAATACTAAACTGGATTACATGATGGATTTGATAAACAATGTAAGTGTTCATTTATCTTTCACTTATTCTAAACTGGTTTCAAAACCAACTCACGTTCAATTTACTTTTATATAATTGTTACTTTTAACATCATCCATCACACCCATGCATTGGAGAGCACGTTAATGTTGGTCCTGCTTGTGATGTATCTCCGGTGGAGTCGGGCGCCCCCCCCCCCCCCCCGCGCTTGCTCGTGAGGGAATAGGGAGTGCACCTGTGTCACAGCAAATATGCATGCACTATGATATGTCCTGCGCAGCTGGCTGATCTCTCTATATGAGAACAGCCGCCGTGGCCAACAATCGGCCTTGGACGCCATTATATTTAACATAAAGTGCCTTGAAATAATCCAACTTATGTCTCATTGTTTAATCTAAAATTGTGTAATATTCTTTTCAGGAAAAGTTCTGGGCTTTCATGGGTGATTTAGGAACCAAGTATATAGCCTCTTTATCGGAGGTAAGTTATCATTATAAACTTAGTTTAAGTCCATTATTTAATGCCATGTGTATGGCAAAATAATAGGATTCCTGGCTTTTGTTATCAACTCGCCAAAGGAAAAATTAATATTTCAATTGAAAGCTAGTTAGCTTACATTATTAACGTGCACTGAGAAGTGGGTCGAGATTTTGTTTAGTGTGTGTGCGACGACTCATAGATACTATGACACACACATACAAGTCTCACGCGGTGCGTTTTTAAGAAGATAACCTACTACCTCTTTCCACTAAGGTTTAGATAGTCATCTAAACTTATTTCATTGTTTACAGCGCACAACTCAATACATCAAAGAGGAAATTGCAGCACAAGTAAAGAAATATTTCGATGAGCATAAACCAGTTACTGAGAAAATCCCAACTGAAAAGGATGTCAAACAACCCGAAAACCTCAAAAACCAACATGAAATAAATAAGGACGATGAGAAGAAACCTATTGATGACAAAATTGTAGAACCAAAACATGACCAAATAGATACTCAATTAGAAAAATCTAGAAAGGATTCACCTAAAAATGTGTCTTCAGTAAATGTTAAAGCTAAAACAGTTTACGGCAATACTGTGGGCAATGATAAAGTAACAAACGTCTATATTTTCTACGCTAACAAAAACATGGATGACATTATGAGTAACATCAAAAATATCGTAAACGGTAATAATAGTACTAACATATTTACATTTGGAGTTACCAACCCAAATGCGCATGATATACACAAAAATAAAGAAGGTAAAAAACCACACGTAAATGAAATTCATAAACCAACAGAGGCATCTAAAGTTACTCACAAAGAACCAAGTATAGATATTGAAGAGCCGGAAGATCATAAAATTGAACATGGTAAGAAACCACATAATGGTATAAACATCCATAAAGATAAAGATACAGCTGCTGAAATACCGCAAGTTAATGAAAAACATAAGCCAACAGAATCACCAGATGTTAGCTACGAAGTAACTGAACCAAGTAACGATAGTGAAGAACAAGAGGAAGAAACTGAGTTTGATATGGGCGATGTTGCTAAGAAACATAAACCCAGACCAGGAAAGACGCCTCATAACAAACATAAAACTACGAAATCACCGGTAGAAATAGCAACCAAACCAAGTGTTGTTCCTGAAAAACACAAACCTAGACCTAATAAAAGGCCACATAACCATGATAAGCATAAGACAACTGAATTACCGAAAGTCACTGAAACAATAACTGAACCAACCACAAATAATGAAGTTGCTGAAGAAACTAAAACGGAACCGAGTGTAAATGTTGAAGAACCCAACAAGACTGATCCAAGTATTACAGTAACTGAAAGCTCTACTGAAACCACTACACATTTACATGAAGAAACTACGGCAGTAGAAGAACCTGTAACAGATATCAATAAAGATAGCGAGCATTCTGGATTAGAAATTACTACAGAACAAATTTCTAATGAAAACGATTATGATCTAACAACTACTACAGAATCAGATCAAGTAACTACAAATGAACTTCCCAACGATAATACGGAAAGCGTTACAGAGATTACTTCCAAAATTGAAGATTTAACAGAGCCTAACGATGTAGTTACCAATAAAGAAGTCACTGAAAATCCAACCACAGTCACTGAGGAAGTTCCAGTAACAGAAACTAATTCAGCTACTGATATAGCAGGAGAAAAAGATGAAGAGGTCACTGATAAAACTGCCACCGTTACTGAAGAAGTTCCAGTAACAGAAACTAATTTAGCTACTGAGGTAACGCCTGAAATATCTACAGATTCTTCTGAAGGCAAAGCTCCACTACATGGAAATTCATCAGAAAATAAGGAGACGAAAGTACCAGAGGCATCAGTAGAGAAAACTGATGAGTCAAAGAAAGATTCTGCTGAGAAAAAAGATAGCTCCAAAGAAAAAGATACATCCACAGATATAACTAGTGATAACAATGATATCAACGCTGAAAACAAACTTACATTGATTGAGAACAACGCTTCGACTGAGAAAAAGGACTCAGAAGTAGAAAAACCCGCTGATATTGATGTTTCTACTGACAAGAATACTTCAGTTGAAGATAAAAAGCCACTGACTGAAGACACAGATACAACTAATACTGAAAAAGGCACATCAGTCGAATTACACGCTGATAACAAAGGCGATTCTGCTGACAAAAAAGATTCTTCTACTGAGAAAAAAGAACCAGTAGCTGAAAATACAGACAAACCTATTGAGGAAAAAGTCACATCTGTAGAAACACCTGCTGGTAATAAAGATGATTCCACTGAATTAAAACCTACATCGGAAGACAAGAAAGACATTATTGATCATAAAAAGGATGGCTCTACAGAAAACAAAGATACAACAGAGAAAAATGTCCCAACTGTACAAGAGCCTGTAGACAACAAATCAGCTGAAAAGAACGATAATTCTAATGATGAAAAAGGAAGTTTTGCGGAAAATAACAAAACAGACGCCTCTGCTAACAAGAATAATATCTCTTTAGATAAAAATACCTCTACCGAGACGAAAAAGGATACATCAGCTGAGCAAAAGGATGCTTCTACTGAGAAAAAGGATGCCTCTACCGAGAAAAAGGATGCCTCTGCAGAAAAGAAAGCTGACTCTGCCGAAAAGAAAGCTGACTCTGCCGAGAAGAAAGCTGACTCTGCAGAAAAGAAAGTTGACTCTGCCGAAAAGAAAGTGGACTCTGCCGAAAAGAAAGACATCTCGGATGATAAAAAAGAAACTTCTGCAGAAAACAAAGAGGCTTCTTCTGAAAACAAAGATAGCCCTGCAATAGATAGTAACGCCTCAGTGGAAAAGAAAGACTCTGGTGAGAAGAAAGTAGACTCTGGCGAGAAGAAAGATAGCTCGGCTGAAAAGCAAGTTGACTCTGGTGAGAAAAAAGTTGACTCTGGCGAAAAGAAAGTAGCCTCTGGCGAGAAAAAAGTTGACTCTGGCGAAAACAAAGTAGACTCTGGCGAGAAAAAAGTAGACTCAAGTGAGAAGAAAAATATCTCGGCTGAAAAGCAAGTAGACGCTGGTGAAAAGAAAACTGACTCAAGGGAGAAGAAAATAGAGTCTGGTGAAAAGAAAGTAGACTCAGCAGAGAATGAAGTAGACTCTGTTGAAAAGAAAGTAGACTCAGCAGAGAATAAAGTAGACTCAGCAGAGAAGAAAGTAGACTCAGCAGAGAAGAAAATAGACTCAGCGGAGAATAAAGTAGACTCTGGCGATAAAAGAACCGACTCTAGTGAAAAGAAAGACTCCTCTACTGAAAACGCTGAGAAAAATAATGACTCGTCAGAGAAAAAGGATACATCTGCGGACAAAAAGGATAACTCTACTGAGCAAAAGAATTCCGTAGAGAAAAAGGATAGCTCAACTGAGAAAGATGCTACTCTGAATAAGAAAGATTCTTCTACTGAGAAAAAAGATAATATAGATGCTCTTATTGACAGTAAAAACAGCACAACTGAAAACAAAACAGAAACGGCTTCAACTGAAAGCAAGGATGCTTCTACAGACAAGAAAGATGATATAAACACAACAACTGAAAAAACAGACGCAAAAACTGATAGTAAGGAGACTCCTATAGATAATAAAGGCCCATTTACACATTGCAATTTTTATGCCTATTGCCTGAGCATTTATAGCAGCAAGATGCGACAGGCAACCATTTATTGCACGATTACGTTTACACAGTGCAACACATGCGCAACTGATCAAAAACTTGCGAGCGATTACTGCACTTAATTGTTGCCTGACCTAATAATTGCCATCAATCGTTTACACGATGCTATTATTGATTGGCAAGTTTTGTTAGCTCTGAAAGACTATGTAATTCCAACGGCGAAAAACAGTTATTTCTTTATGTATATATAGAAACACTTTTAGAAATTGAATCTGGTTCTATCCATATAAAGCTTTATTAACATAAAGCGTTTTTTTAAGAATGGTCAAAGTCGAAATCGTATGGAATAATTGACCGGCAATAATGGTCGTCAAAAATCGTATAAAGACGTTTACACGATGCAATAGTACAAAAAGTTGATCGC
>NWSH02000498.1:20480-44710 GCA_002382865.2 Heliothis virescens | reverse complement strand
ACTGTAGATCTACAGTTTTTTCCAAATTCTCTCAGTTTTTAGTTTAGGCCTCGAAATCTACAGTTTTTTATTTAAGATGCTAGCGTCATCTATTTTATTTGCTACGTATTCCGTACACTAAATCGTTTCGGTCGATGGCTGTTTTACAGACATTCTATTACTTACTTGGGAATCCCCGTGAATTTTTTAAACATCGAGATTTGACATAATATGTACTTGACCGTCCATTCCGTCGTTCGTCCGAGTAAAGTCTGTTTTTTTCGATTGACGTAGTGAGTTTAGATAAAAGTTACGAATATGCATACTTGCAGTAGTGATAGTGAGTCAGATGTTGATAAATCCCCACCAAGAAAGAAGAAAGTGGTGAGATACTAGCAAAAATTTATTGACTCTTGGCTCAATGACGAAAAGTTTAGTGGATGGCTCGCAAAAAGTAAAAAAGGTAACACGTATTTTTACTGTTCTGCATGCGACTGTGATCGTTAATGCGGAATTCAAGAATTGATTCATCAAAAATTCATCAAAGCACCAAGCAAACTGTAAAAATTGTTTTTAAATATTACTTAATATTATTAGAACTTTGACAATTACATGATTTTTATTGATTTAATTCCTTCGCTATAATGTATTCTATTTATTACTACTATCATTAAATAATATAAAATAATAAAAAGGTAAAGATGTAGATTTACTGTTTTTTAATTTGATATTTACAGTTTTCTACAGTTTTTTTCAAGCATATCTGCAGTTTTGCTCTATGTTGGGGTTGGCAACACTGCTCGGCACATCGCGCAGGGCCGGCGGGCGGCGGGGGCGCAACACACGCCGCGCGCCGGTTAGAACCAGATCGTGCGCGTCTTTCGGGCGCCGAGTGGCGACGACTCGCTTGGAGCGCGGGGCGATACCTAAGTTAGACTTATCTAAACTATGACGCGCTACAATACCTAATTAAATATACGAATACACAAAAGGGACAAGCAAAAAAATGCATAGGTTTACTTAAATATTTTTATTCTCATCATAGAGTTATTATGTCACTCTCAGTAGAGGTTGTAGTTGTAGGGGCTGCCGCAGCCGCATGCGCACTGTCCGGAGATAGACACGGCACCAGCAGCTGGCACAGCGCCGCCGAAGCTCACAGCGCCCATGATGGGCACCTGTCCATACAGAGCGGTGTTACCGGCGACTGGCAGCTCACCAGCGACCGCCACGTTGCCTTCACCGGCGCCGCCGTACGCGGCGAGTCCAGCGCCTGCAGCGGGGTATGCACCAGCGAAGCCGGCGCCGGGGTAAGCACCAGCCAAGCCAGCGGCAGGGTAGGCAAGCCCAGCTAGTCCAGCGCCGTAGCCGCAGGGAGCGGCGACGGAGAGAGCGGCGGGGGCGATGGCGGCGGCAGGTGCGTACGCGCCGGCGCACTGGCTGAACACATTCTGTAAGAATACAAATAATACACATTGATGATATCACAAAGGCGACTGATTTGTTTGGGAACACTTTCGTTTGAATGTTTCAAACCAGGAATGATGATTTAACTCACCTGGACCAAGCAAGCTTGGATGCAGAGCAACAGAACAGTGAAGGAAGACATGTTTAATGTTTATTCAACAATATGCTGAAAACAGAATAATAATTGAAATTCTAACACACTTTATATACTAAACACATTTATTCTTATCAGCTATAAAGAAAGCCATTTCAACATTAAAAGCGTTTAATAAAATATGTCTTAATAAAAGTTATATCATTTCATTTCATAATAGTAGGCTTATCGTTAATTATTTTACAAACAATTGCCTACATATTAATTCTTGGAATATTACTTTATAGTTTAGTATAAATGCTTTAGAAGTTTGTAGAGAAATCATTCTACTTTCATCGTTTCAACTTGAAACATTGTAATTACTTTCAAAATGGCAGCTAAGGCTATCCTTGTGCTTTGCGCTCAGGCGCTTTTGATTCAGGTGAGATGTTTCAGCTATTTCTTTAACTATGTTTTGTTCTAAATTATTAACATGGTCTCTTGTAATCTGGGCAAGATAGAAATCTTCGGATATAGCTTCGATGACTCATAAAAATATAAATACTAATTCGGTCGTTTCATATTTTGATTAAGTAAGCTCAAAATATTAGCTTGTTTACTTTGCCTACAATATCATTCAATCACTTTTTCTACAAATAAATACACTAGTTCAATTGGAACGGTTCTGACTTACAATTATATCATTTCAGACTGCGTTCTCCCAATGCACCAGCCGCGCCGCAATCGATGCATCAGGAATGTCCTCCCCATTCGGATGGGCTGGCTCCATGGCTCCTGGCTTCTCCGGCCTTTCATACGACGGAATCGCATACCCTGGATGTGGTTCAAGATTCGGCTATGATGGTCTTTACACCCCATCTATGGAGTTCACGGCTACCAGTGGTGGTGCTCTGCCAGTGACCAGTTCATCTTCTTTCGCTCCTATCGGCATCTCTGTGATGTCAGAGAATGTCTACGATGGTGCTTTGAACGTGGCTGGTGAGCTGCCTTTCGTGGGCACCACTGGTTTGGAAGGTATGGTGCCTTCCTCTGGTGTTGGGGCCATCAACCACGGCTGTGGTAACGGACTTAATGCTATGGTGAGTTTTTGAATAGTCTTTATTCATTTGTCTTGCTATCTGTCTAAGATTGCATAGAGTTAAACTTCGTTATTCTTGCTTATATTTTTTCTTATTACTCAAAACTAACTACTTTCACTGAGCTACTTAAAATCCTTTTATCTATACTTAATCATACCTTCTATTTCTGCAGTCTGCTCTCAGCGGCACCTCAACTCCTGCTTCAGTAGCTACTGCTGGACCCTATGATGGTCTCTACTCCCCTGCCGCCACCTACGGAGCCAACGCTTACGCCTACGACAGACTGATGGCCCCAGGATTTGGACCTTCCACTTCATACAATGATGCTATTTTGGGAGCAAGAGGCCTTGCCTATGATGGTCTGAACTACGCGTCTGCCGTCGACGGAATTGAGTTCACTCCTACCTCAGGTGGTGCTCTCCCCGTTTCCAGCGCCTCTGCTATCCCCCCTACTGGTATTTCTGTAGCATCTGACAACGCTTATGAAGGTGCTTTAACCGCGGCTGGTGAGCTGCCGTTCGTAGGTACTGTGGCTATGGAAGGTGTGGTACCTTCTGCCGGTGCTGGCGCCGTCAACCACGCCTGCGGTAATGGCAGAAACGCCATGATCAGCGAGACTACTGGTTTTGGTTCTGCTGGTGCTTATGGTGCTATGGGAGCCATTAACCCTGGATTCGGACCTTCGGCCTATGGAGCTGGGTTCGGTTCAGGTCTTGGTCTCCGCAGCGGTTTCGCTGGCAGAGGATGTGGGCTTGCCTACTAAGAATTTGTTGCGTCTTTATTAGATTTTTGTTTGGTATTCAATAAATGAAACTTTATAATTATTTACTTCTTTTATTCATGGTGGGTACCGGCTGTCATTTGACCATCTTTGGCAGTCGTTACGGGTAGTCAGAAGCCAGAAAGTTTAACAACCAGTCTTACCAATGGGTATTGGGTTAACCAGGTAACTGGTTTGTGGAGGTTAGATAGGCTGTAGTTCCAAGTAAAACATTGATTCTCAGCTGTATCCAGTTAGACTGGAAGCGGACCCTAACGTTGTTGGGAAAAAACTAGGCAGATGATATTCCATGATTGTAGAATTGCGTTAAAATTTCTTCTACTGTTATCAAAATAGATTTTGGATAATCTTATGATAATTGGCATCTAGATCCTTCTTTAACTTGATGAAGGAAGTTCATGGTGTCAAATTAAAAAGCAAATACTATATTATGCTTTTAAGTTGTAATATATGTACTAGCTTCTGCCAGTGGTTTCACCTGTGTCCCGTGGGAACTACTCGGCGCACCCGGATAAAAAGTAGCCTGTAGCCTTCCTCGATAAATGGGTTGTCTAACACTGAAAGATTTTTTCAAATCGGATCAGTAGTTCCAGACACTAGCGCGTTCAAACAAATAAACAAACTCTTCAGCTTAATAATATCAGTATAGATTTTTTGGTTTATAGTTAGTATATCATAAAGAGAGTACATAAGGGAGTACATAAGTGAGAACATAGGGAAGTACAGGAGAGATAAGACAAGGAGAGTACATAGGAGATAAGATAAGGGAAGTACATAAGACAGTACATAAGGGAACATAAGTACGTAAGGAAATACAATAGGGAGTACATAAAGAAGTATATAAGGGAATACATGAGCACAGTTGAAATATATTATGTCGAACAGTTAGGAAGCTACCTATAAATAAATTTACCTGTAACGTCAAACTCACACACGCATGCGCATTGACGAGCATTTATGCACCTTAATCAGTGCTGTCAGTACTGGCTGTCACGTCAAGAGCTGCCGCGCCAGCTAGCATTTGGAATTAGGAACTAAAGTTTGATAGACATTTAAGTCAGTACTACCAAGTGACAACCCTACTGCTTCGATGGTGGTTACGTCATTATTTTGACAAATAGGCTTAGCGTCATTACTGGTACATTTTTATTCTGTGACATACGGGAATAAATAAAAGAATACATAAGGTTAAGTACATAAAGGATGCTCATCGCTGCAGCCTGAATAAATTCAGTGGCGGGCGATGGTCTACCCAAGGTGGAGGATTGCCCAATGCCCATACTCCGCTGGGCATGCGTGTTGGTGAGCGCAGGGTGGGATATTGTTTTGCTTCAGATAACACGTTCCTGCCCATCTCCGCAAGGCATATCATATCCCACACTGCGTGGTGGTTATGGGCCTACACACACTTATTCAGCTCTATTCAGCTTTTGCCCATAGAAAACAACGATGTCGAATGAAGACGTACGAATCCGTTCAGCTTTCCGCGTCCATTCAGCTTTCACGGCAAATGTGTTTTTATCTTGCGAGTGCTTTAGATAGAGTTCAGCGCTATACTGCCACGTTCAGCGCTGTTCCGCCGCGTTCGACGCTGAATGTCGCGGAACAGCGCTGCACACGTATGGTTCTCAACTCCTTGTCGACAAGTTGCGACCTGCATAGTTCCTCAATAGATTTGATTTATTATTATGTAATCATTATGCACGCAAGGATCGAGAGATAACACTCTTACGCTGCTGTACGCGGCTGATAGAAGCAGAGCTGAATAAGTGTGACCAAAATCGTTCAGCGAAACGCGAATGGAGCTGAATAAGTGTGTGTAGTCCCTAAACTGTCACTCGTCGGTCACCAGGGCCTCGCCGGATTTTCAGCAAGATGTACCTCGGGCAGGCGAGGTTGGCCATTAGGTCAGGACGATGTAGGTATACCCCTTTACACTCACATACTTTTATACTAATCTGTACTACTATACTTATAAAATATGGTTGGCACAACAAACGCTTTAATTTGAGTCACTTGCGCTGTCGCATGGAGTAAACTGGCGGTTTTCCTGACGTTTATGTGAGTGTTAGTCGTGTACATACAACACACAATAATAAATTGCAAGGTTTGCCTGCAACACATCTTTATAGAGTGGTTTTAAGACCGTATTTTTTACACATTCGTGACTCCTCTGTCACTTTGAGTTCATATCAAAAGCGATTAAAACAAAAAAAATGCTCAAATCATAATCGTTTATTGTTTATACGACAGAAAAAGCTGTTTCAGCAGTAGAGGGGGGCAGCGAGCGGAGCGCCGCAGCCGCATGCGCACTGTCCGGAGATGGACACGGCGCCAGCAGCAGCCACAGGACCACTGAAGCTCACAGCGCCCATGATGGGCACCTGTCCATACAGAGCGGTGTTACCGGCGACTGGCAGCTCACCAGCGACCGCCACGTTGCCTTCACCGGCGCCGCCGTACGCGGCGAGTCCAGAGCCATAACCGGCAGCGCCAGGGTAGGCGAGTCCGTCATAACCCAAACCAGAAGCCAATCCGAAGGGGCCAGCCAGACCAGCACCAGCCAAGCCAGCGGCAGGGTAAGCGAGCCCAGCTAGTCCAGCGCCGTAGCCGCAGGGAGCGGCGGCGGAGAGAGCGGCGGGGGCGTACGCGCCGATACACTGGCTGAACACATTCTGTACGAAGAGGAAAATCCATTGAAATAACAGGTTAGAAACCATCAAATATAGTCCATATCAACAGAAATAGGAGAATTCCTGATGTTTGGAAAATAAGAAGTTTTCACTCACCTGTACCAAGCAAGCTTGGATGCAGAGCAACAGAACAGTGAAGGAAGACATGTTTCAAGTGTGTTCAACGGAAGCTGAAGACTGAATGATGAACTGGAACTGTTGACACATTTTATACCCAAAGCCTTCATTGACAATACTTGATAGGCCTATATTTTGAAATTTGAAAAACGTGACTGGAAATACATTAACACTCTTTTGTTAGTAAATATGTAGTAGGCTTATCGTTCTTACACAAGCTTTTCATAAGTTACACTTACCTTAATACTACTTAATTTTCTTGGAAGTTGAACGATAGGAATGTGGACTATAAAACCAACAGCAGCAACACTGAACATCACTCTCGAGTCAGCACTCGAAGCAAACTATCATGTCTGTCAAGGCTATCCTCATCCTCTGCGCCCAGGCGCTCCTCGTCAAGGTAAGAGAATTTCATTGACCTATTCAATTATAACTAATAATTATACATTTTTAAATCTAACTCATCATTTGATTTAATTTCCAGTCGGCGGTGGGTCAGTGCGCCAGCCGCGCTGCAGTCGCTGACCTCTCTGCACTTGCTGCCCCTTGCGGCCTGGCCGCTCCTGCTTGGGCTTACGATGGCCTCGCCTACCCTGCTGCTGGCTTGGCAGGCAGGGGTCTGGCTTACAACGGACTGAACGCTGCAATGTACGCCCCCGCCATGGAGTTCAGCCCCACCAGTGGCGGCGCTCTGCCTGTCTCCAGCGCCTCCGCCATCGCTCCCGTCGGTATCTCCGTAGTGTCCGACAACGTGTATGAGGGTGTTCTGTCCGCGGCTGGTGAGCTGCCGTTCGTGGGTACTGTGGCTATGGAAGGTGTGGTGCCTTCTGCCGGTGCTGGCGCCGTCAACCACGCCTGCGGTAATGGCAGAAACGCCATGATCAGCGAGACTACTGGTTTCGCTCCTGCCGCATATGGTGCCGCCGCCGCGGCCCCTCTTGCTGCTTACGGTCCTGCTGCCGCCATCGCTCCCGGTGCTTTTGCTGGTCTTCAAGGCGGTCTCCGCGGTTTCTCTGGCAGAGGCTATGGCTGCCTTAACTAAGAGCTTGTTAAATTAACAAAACGATGTTCTGAAACTATCGAGGGAATAAAAATGAAGTCCATATTATTTTGTATCTTTTNCCTCCGTGGTTTGTCTAGCAGAGGCTATGGCTGCCTTAACTAAGAGCTTGCTTAGAAGACAAATTCAATACTGCAAAAACAATAAAACATATACGCAAATGAATAATGCCCATTAATTATTTTCTGTTATTGCCACTTACTTATACATAATTACAATCTGCTGAACTCAAAAGTTAGTCCAGTTATAATGAATCCAATAAAAATATAAGTACTTGTAGTAAGTCTCACTACAATTATTTTTTAGGGTTCCGTAGCCGAATGGCAAAAAACGGAACCCTTATAGATTCGTCATGTCTGTCTGTCCGTCCGTCTGTCTGCCCGTCCGTCTGTCTGTCTGTCTATCTGTCTGTCCGTCCGTATGTCACAGCCACTTTATTCCGAAACTATTAGGACTACACAGTTAATACTTGGCAAGTAGATGTATTATATTGACCGCTATACGATTTTCTTTTAATAATAATATTCGGGGTGGCTCTCCATACATGAAACAGAAACTATTTTTTTTTTTGTCAATCCTATACGTGTGGGGTGTCTATAGATAGGTCTTGAAAAATGGTACAGAGGTTTCTAAAACCATTTTTTCTAAAAGTCCATCATTTCAGAGTAAGACACTTCCAAAGTGCTAAAATGTGTGTCCCCCCCCTGTAATTTCTAAACTACCAATGTGAAAAATCTAAAAAAATATATGTTATAGATCTTAACAAAAACTATCAACCAAAATTGGTTTGAACAAGATACAGTCAGCGGTTTTTGAGATATAGCACTTTTTCAGTAACCGCAAATTATAACTTAATTATCCATATATTTGTATGAAAACCAAAGTTATTTTTTGTTGTTGAGAAAAGTTTGTGTTTTGGCTGATTGTAGGTAATAAGTACGTTTATTTTTCATAAATTATGGAACGGAACCCTTCGTGTGCGAGTCCGACTCGCACTTGGCCGGTTTTATAAAGTTACACGTCATGTTATGACACTGAGACCGCACACGATGTGGCACGCGCCTTCAACATAAACAAAGATCACGTTACTTCAATTCATTCTTCATTAAATTCGATGACATGATTTCACATGATTTTGCTGATTGTGAGTATTCATTAAACAAAATAGATTTAGTAAAGACTTTTTTTTTAATCTTGTCACGGTTCTAATCAAAGAAATGTAGCTAACAGGCAGCGCTTCACACTCGCGCGGCGCGGTTGGTGTCCGATTGCAACCTGGGCGGTGATTCCTTAACTACGATTGTGTGTAACTCGTTTGAAAATTCGATTAAAATTGTATGGCAATAGCAGTTTTAGCCTTATCGGTTATTCTGTTACTATTAAAAGACCAATCGTTTTCCAATGACATGCCATTGGTCTGTCATCTGCAATCTGACAGTACATTACGAGTAGATTTCTAAATCAATTTGTGTTTGCATTAAAGTGTTAACAGAATAACCAATAACGCTTCAATCGTATTGGAGTTGTAATTGGGTCTCATTGTAGTGAGAATTGGTTGTTGCTTAAGTTTAAGAAAGTGAATCAGGGCCTCTTGAGCTCTACGCTACCGTGAATACGCTGTTGGATCAGTAAAACGATGGTTGTACTGATACATAAAGATCAAGGCATGAAGAGCACGGCATGGCACGGCGGGCGCAGCTGCTGTTACGTAGCCGCAAGCTCACTGTCACCCTGCCGTCTATGCGAGATACGATATAAGCATAAAATTCAGATGAGAAATTAATCGCTGTGCTTTGCCAATCCCACACAGTTGGTCGACAGATGGCCAGACTTGAAAATCGAGATTCCAGTCAATGTTTTTAGTATGTCTGATAGCAGTTTAGTAGCTACCTTGTATTTTGTTAAGTAATTAGTATTGATGAGAATTTTTCATTTTGAAGTTGCTGTGGTATAGTATACACGAATGTATGTCAATTTTGGACTACGGTACAGAGGGAGTATCGAATAGGGCGATGCAAAGATTATTGTTTTAGCTTTTTTGTGTTCTTTAAAGAAAGTCGTGAAGGTCAGAAAGTCATTTCTACAAGCAAATATAACAACTTCAGCACTCCACACATTCATGATACCACATGACTGACGATGAAGCTAGAATACAACGAACAGTTGAGAAAAACCATAAGGGGTTTTGGGTATACTTGAAAGTAAACCAAATATATACCATAAACAGAATTTATTATAGGACTGATAGTAAAATTGTTTAGTAGTAATAGTTGTCGAAACCGTTGCAGCCGCACGCGCACTGTCCGGAGATAGACACGGCACCAGCAGCTGGCACAGCGCCGCCGAAGCTCACAGCGCCCATGATGGGCACCTGTCCATACAGAGCGGTGTTACCGGCGACTGGCAGCTCACCAGCGACCGCCACGTTGCCTTCACCGGCGCCGCCGTACGCGGCGAGTCCAGAGCCGTAACCGGCAGCGCCAGGGTAGGCGAGTCCGTCATAACCCAAACCAGAAGCCAATCCGAAGGGGCCACCCAGACCAGCACCAGCCAAGCCGAGAGGAGAAGCCAAACCAGAGGCCAGACCACAAGGAGCGGCTAATCCGTAAGGAGCTGCCAGGGCAGGAGCGGCCAGACCATAGGGACCAGCGAACGTGGCGTCAGCAACCGCCGCGCGGCTGGTGCACTGGCTGAACACAGACTGGAATGAAAAATATACATATTAGTGGACGTGTACTCAATGTTTTGGCAACTGAAAAGAGGTTTTTATAAAAAAAGAAGAACTAAGTCGAAAACGTTTAAAGTAATTCTCACCTGGACCAAGCAAACTTGGATGCAGAGGAACACGACAGCGAAGGGAGACATGTTTGATGTTTGTGTTCAACGAGGAGCTGAAGACTGAATGATGAACTGCATCCGTACCCGCGCTTTTATACTTGACACGTTGTCATTATCAGCCGTCCTCACGTTTGCATTTCGTCACAAAAAAATAATATTAATAGGCTGTGTAAATTAGTGTCGTATACAATTAATATTACGCTTATCAGCTTTCACAAGTTTTTCATAAGTTACACTTACCTAAATACTACTTCATTTTCTTGGAACTTGAACGATAACAATGTGGACTATAAAACCAACAGCATCAACACTGAACATCACTCTCGTGTTACCACTCGAAGCAAACCATCATGTCTGTCAAGGCTATCCTCATCCTCTGCGCCCAGGCGCTCCTCGTCAAAGTAAGACAATTTAACTAACTAATTCAATTGCGTTTTTATCTGCGTTACATTTTCAAAACCGACTTATCTTTTGACTTCATTTCCAGTCGGCGGTGGGTCAGTGCGCCAGCCGCGCTGCAGTCGCTGACCTCTCTGCATTTGCTGCTCCTTGCGGCCTGGCCGCTCCTGCTTGGGCTTACGATGGACTCGCCTACCCTGCTGCTGGCTTGGCAGGCAGCGGTCTGGCTTACAACGGACTAAACGCTGCAATGTACGCCCCCGCCATGGAGTTCAGCCCCACCAGTGGCGGCGCTCTGCCTGTCTCCAGCGCCTCCGCCATCGCTCCCGTCGGTATCTCCGTAGTGTCCGACAACGTGTATGAGGGTGTTCTGTCCGCGGCTGGTGAGCTGCCGTTCGTGGGTACTGTGGCTATGGAAGGTGTGGTGCCTTCTGCCGGTGCTGGCGCCGTCAACCACGCCTGCGGTAATGGCAGAAACGCCATGATCAGCGAGACTACTGGTTTCGCTCCTGCCGCATATGGTGCCGCCGCCGCGGNATAGTGTCCGACAACTTGTATGAGGGTATTCTGTCCGCGGCTGGTGAGCTGCCGTTCGTGGGTACTGTTGCTATGGAAGGTGTGGTGCCTTCTGCCGGTGCTGGCGCCGTCAACCACGCCTGCGGTAATGGCAGAAACGCCATGATCAGCGAGACTACTGGTTTCGCTCCTGCCGCATATGGTGCCGCCGCCGCGGCCCCTCTTGCTGCTTACGGTCCTGCTGCCGCCATCGCTCCCGGTGCTTTTGCTGGTCTTCAAGGCGGTCTCCGTGGTTTTTCTGGCAGAGGCTATGGCTGCCTTAACTAAAAGCATGCTTAGAAGAGAAATCCTATAACAATAAAATATTGTCGCAAATAAATGATGCCTATTAGTTTTTGCCTAATTTATTACCATTTACTTTTAAATAATTGTCAGTCTGCTGAACTCGAAAATTACTTCACTTATAATGAGCCCAGTAAAAATATAAATATATACTTACCAAGTTCTGCTACTTTTTATAAAGTCACACGTCATGCTATGACACTGAGACCGCACACGAAGTGGCACGCGCCTTCAACATAAATAAAGATCACGTTACTGCAACTGATGCATATAGCGCGATGAGACTATTTTGCTAATTTTTAGTGTTTATTAAACAAAATAGATAGTAAAGGTTTTTAGCTTAAACTGTGGAGTATTTTTAGAATCTTGTCATGGTTCTAATCAAGTTCATATACCTAACAGGCAGCGCTTTCACACTAGCAAATTTTCCGAGCAGTTCGTACGAGCGCGGGTGGTGTCCAATTGCAACTAGTTCACGACTACGCTACTCTGAATGCGCTGTTGGATCAGTAAAACGATGGTTGTACAGATACAGAGGTCATGACACCATAAAGAACACGGCACGGCACGGCGGCCGCAGCTGCTGTTATGTAGCCGCAAGCTCACTGTCACACTGCCATAAAACATAAAACGATATTTTATGGCATACAATTTTAGGGTCAAATTCAAATGACAAATTATTCGCTGTGCTTTGCCAATTCCTTTAAAATGGCGAATTGCAATGGCATTTACCGATCCCTCACAGTTGGTGGACAGTTGGCCAGATTTGAAAATCGAGATTCCGGTCAATGTTTTTAGTCGGTTAAATACCTGATCGTTGTAGTTTGCGCACTGCCGTTTATTTATACACTGATTTACAAGTTCGATCAAACTGTCGGCCGACTTAAAGTTTGTAGTGTGCAAACAATGAAGGTTCGAGCTTGCCCATTTTTAGAGAGGGTAAATCATCAGATGACCCAAAGAGTATGAGACTTTTACTAAACTAAAATCTACACTTATTCCCTCTGTAGCCTTTATGTAGCAGGACCGCGGTAGCTCTATCGAACGGTACCGATCTTTAGAACCAGCCTTATGATAGAAATGATGATATGAACTGCCTCGTA
Organism: Heliothis virescens; assembly: GCA_002382865.2. NCBI lineage: Eukaryota > Metazoa > Arthropoda > Insecta > Lepidoptera > Noctuidae > Heliothis > Heliothis virescens. The sequence continues at coordinate 32,242 of NWSH02000498.1, read as the reverse complement.
GGTCTAGTTCTCGCATAGCCGACTGCTGTGCACGAGGTCTCGGGTTCGATTCCCGGGACGGGCCGAAATCACATTGTGGGGTTTAGAAACTTTCACAAAGCAGCCCAGAGTTGGAAGTTGGTGATGGATTCACCCGTGCATCGGAGAGCACGTTAATGTCGGTCCTGCGCCTGATCTCTCTCCGGTCGGATTGCTGTCTCATCGGGTTATGAGATTGACGGAATAGGAAATGCGCCTGTGTTAGCACAAATGCCTGTGCACTATAATATGTCCTGCGCAGCTGGCTGATGTCCTTATATGAGAACAGCCGCCGTGGCCGACATTCGGCAATCACAATTTTTCATTCGCTGAGTAGTGAAGGTCAGAAAGTCATTTCTACAAGCAAATATAACAACTTCAGCACTCCACACATGATACCATATGGCAGAGAATGAAGCTAGAATGCAACAAACAGTTGAGAAAAACCATAAGGGGTTTTGGGTATACTTTAAAGAAAACCAAATATATACCATAAACAGAATTTATTATAGGAGTGATGGTAAATATGTTTAGTAGTAATAGTTGTCGAAGCCGTTGCAGCCGCACGCGCATTGTCCGGAGATAGACACGGCACCAGCAGCTGGCACAGCGCCGCCGAAGCTCACAGCGCCCATGATGGGCACCTGTCCATACAGAGCGGTGTTACCGGCGACTGGCAGCTCACCAGCGACCGCCACGTTGCCTTCACCGGCGCCGCCGTACGCGGCGAGTCCAGAGCCGTAACCGGCAGCGCCAGGGTAGGCGAGTCCGTCATAACCCAAACCAGAAGCCAATCCGAAGGGGCCAGCCAGACCAACACCAGCCAAGCCGAAAGAAGAAGCCAAACCAGAGGCCAGACCACAAGGAGCGGCTAATCCGTAAGGAGCTGCCAGGGCAGGAGCGGCCAGACCATAGGGACCAGCGAACGTGGCGTCAGCAACCGCCGCGCGGCTGGTGCACTGGCTGAACACAGACTGGAATGAAAAATATACATATTAGTGGACGTGTACTCAATGTTTTGACAACTGAAAAGAGGTTTTTATGAAAAAAGAAGAACTAAGTCGAATATATTTAAAAGTAATTCTCACCTGGACCAAGCAAGCTTGGATGCAGAGGAACACGACAGCGAAGGGAGACATGTTTGATGTTTGTGTTCAACGAGGAGCTGAAGACTGAATGATGAACTGCATCCGTACCCGCGCTTTTATACTTGACACGTTGTCGTTATCTGCCGTCCTCACGTTTGCATTTCGTCACAAAAAAATAATATTAATTGGCTGTGTAAATTAGTGTCGTATACAATTAATATTACGCTTATCAGCTTTCACAAGCTTTTCATAAGTTACACTTACCTAAATACTACTTCATTTTCTTGGAACTGGAACGATAACAATATGGGCTATAAAACCAACAGCAGCAACACTGAACATCACTCTTGTGTCAGCACTCGAAGCAAACTATCATGTCTGTCAAGGCTATCCTCATCCTCTGCGCCCAGGCGCTCCTCGTCAAGGTAAGACAATTTAACTAATTTAATTGCGTTTTCATCTGCGTTACATTTTCAAAACCGACTCATGTTTTGACTTCATTTCCAGTCGGCGGTGGGTCAGTGCGCCAGCCGCGCTGCAGTCGCTGACTTCTCTGCACTTGCTGACCCTTGCGGCCTGGCCGCTCCTGCTTGGGCTTACGATGGACTCGCCTACCCTGCTGCTGGCTTGGCAGGCAGCGGTCTGGCTTACAACGGACTGAACGCTGCAATGTACGCCCCCGCCATGGAGTTCAGCCCCACCAGTGGCGGCGCTCTGCCTGTCTCCAGCGCCTCCGCCATCGCTCCCGTCGGTATCTCCGTAGTGTCCGACAACGTGTATGAGGGTGTTCTGTCCGCGGCTGGTGAGCTGCCGTTCGTGGGTACTGTGGCTATGGAAGGTGTGGTGCCTTCTGCCGGTGCTGGCGCCGTCAACCACGCCTGCGGTAATGGCAGAAACGCCATGATCAGCGAGACTACTGGTTTCGCTCCTGCCGCATATGGTGCCGCCGCCGCGGCCCCTCTTGCTGCTTACGGTCCTGCTGCCGCCATCGCTCCCGGTGCTTTTGCTGGTCTTCAAGGCGGTCTTCGTGGTTTTTCCGGCAGAGGCTATGGCTGCCTTTACTAAGAACTTGTTGATTAAACAAAACGATGTTCTGAAACTATCGAGAAAATAAAAATGAAGTACATATTATTTTGCATTTTTTCTTATCACAACGATCCATTTAACATCTTTTCAGTCCGAATAACCACAAAAATGTTTGTTCTGAAAATGACCTAATTGGTTTGAAAGCTTACTACTTTATATCTGGCGCACACAAGTTATTTGATCCTATGTGAAGAAGAGAGATATTGAAAAGAGAAAATTTGACAGAAATATTATACGTTATAGTTCTGGTACTCAATACTCAATACCCATTTTTTATTAGCATTCAATATATTATACAGGTCGTAGGTACAGACAACAGCACATCAAGTTACAACAATCTGTCAAATTTCTGCAATCGATTTTCAACCTTATGACAATGGGGGTAAGTTAATATTTGATTGGTAAAGTTTTACAGATTTGTATACGTTGACCTGCTGTCGTCTGTACTTTATATAACATAGTAGAATCAATATGGACCGTATGGGGCAAAGCTTAACGAAGTTAGAGAGTATTTTGCGCGTTATGATTCCAAATAGTTCAAATTTTCCCTTCCCACATACTGCTTTAGAGATATAAAAAGTAAACCAACAAAATAAAGCCATTTTAAAATATTGTCTCTTGGTTAATTACCTATAGTGTTTTCGTTTTATAACGAGTTCCCTGACAGTCCATAACTGACACTTATAGTGATGTTACCTATCATTATCTTTCTGTCCTATTCCCAATTTTATTATGGGTCGGCGCAATATGTTTTTTGCTTCCATTTCTCCCTGTCACTCGTCATTGTGATATTCACTCCCTTCTTACTCATGTCAGTTCTCACGCAATCCATCCATCTTTTCTTTGGTCTTCCTCTCCCTCTCACTTCCTCTACATTCATACCTACTCCAACATACGTACATTATGTAACCTAATGAAATTTTTAAATATTAGTTTAAAGAATATCGAAAATGTCAAATGCATGAAATGAAATGTGACTTGAGTATGTATAAGTACACCAAAATGAAGTGTCATTAAAGCGTTTCATACGCGGACAATGGTTCCTCGAAACAAAAAAACCGGGAACCACCTTTTTTTACCACCTCATTTGCGACCTTCCAACGGGACATTATTAATCAATAGCATTAGCGTCTGCTTATCATTTTTCCAGCTATGTTGGGGTCAGTTTCCGAACACAAACATACATTTCGGAACACGGAAGAACTCGTCAAGCATTGCTTAACCTAATGATCCAAGTGGCTTTGACTTAACCACGAGCTCTTCTTAATCAATAGCCTGCATAGTGTTTTTCTAAATATTTTCTTTAAGAATTCTTCGAAACTAATAAATTCAATTTTACCTGTCTATATGAAACTACATCGATAGAATCAAAAATATTGGCAGAGAGACGACTGCTCGATTTGATCCGTGCTCATAAGGAAACTCAGTAGGGATAAGGAATAGTTAAGAATCACGAGTAACAAACACGTAAGTAGCTATTCAATCATCATTTATTTATTTACACGTTCACAGTTATGAAAATAATAACTGCTTAATACAGGTAAGCATTGTAGGGGGCGTTGCAGTCGCAAGCGCACTGTCCGGAGATAGACACGGCACCAGCAGCAGCTACATCACCGCCGAAGCTCACAGCGCCCATGATGGGCACCTGTCCATACAGAGCGGTGTTACCGGCGACTGGCAGCTCACCAGCGACCGCCACGTTACCTTCACCGGCGCCGCCGTACGCGGCGAGTCCAGAGCCGTAACCGGCAGCGCCAGGGTAGGCGAGTCCGTCATAACCCAAACCAGAAGCCAATCCGAAGGGACCAGCCAGACCAGCACCAGCCAAGCCGAAAGGAGAAGCCAAACCAGAGCCCAGACCACAAGGAGCGGCTAATCCGTAAGGAGCTGCCAGGGCAGGAGCGGCCAGACCATAGGGACCAGCGAACGTGGCGTCAGCAACCGCCGCGCGGCTGGTGCACTGGCTGAACACAGACTGGAATGAAAAAGATAAATATTAGTGGACGTGTACTCAATGTTTTGGCAATTGAAAAGAGGTTTTTACAAGGAAAAATATTCCAAACTAATCCTCACCTGGACCAAGCAAGCTTGGATGCAGAGGAACACGACAGCGAAGGGAGACATGTTTGATGTTTGTGTTCAACGAGGAGCTGAAGACTGAATGATGAACTGCATCCGTACCCGCGCTTTTATACTTGACACGTTGTCGTTATCAGCCGTCTTCACGTTTTCATTTAGTAACTTTGAAAAAATATTAATAGGCTGTGTGTTAATTAGTATTGTGTACAATTAGTATCATGCTTATCAGCTTTCACAAGCTTTAACACGCTGAAAAATAACTCAACACTACTTAATTTTCTTAGAACTTGACAGATAAGAATTGGACTATAAAACCAACAGCAGCAACACTGAACATCACTCTTGTGTCAGCACTCGAAGCAAACTATCATGTCTGTCAAGGCTATCCTCATCCTCTGCGCCCAGGCGCTCCTCGTCAAGGTGAGAGAATTTAATTGGTTCATTTAGTCATAGTTTCTACTGCATTACATTATCAAGATTAACTAACCATTTGAATAAATTTCCAGTCGACGGTGGGTCAGTGCGCCAGCCGCGCTGCAGTCGCTGACCTCTCCGCATTTGCTGCCCCTTGCGGCCTGGCCGCTCCTGCTTGGGCTTACGATGGACTCGCCTACCCTGCTGCTGGCTTGGCAGGCAGCGGTCTGGCTTACAACGGACTGAACGCTGCAATGTACGCCCCCGCCATGGAGTTCAGCCCCACCAGTGGCGGCGCTCTGCCTGTCTCCAGCGCCTCCGCCATCGCTCCCGTCGGTATCTCCGTAGTGTCCGACAACGTGTATGAGGGTGTTCTGTCCGCGGCTGGTGAGCTGCCGTTCGTGGGTACTGTGGCTATGGAAGGTGTGGTGCCTTCTGCCGGTGCTGGCGCCGTCAACCACGCCTGCGGTAATGGCAGAAACGCCATGATCAGCGAGACTACTGGTTTCGCTCCTGCCGCATATGGTGCCGCCGCCGCGGCCCCTCTTGCTGCTTACGGTCCTGCTGCCGCCATCGCTCCCGGTGCTTTTGCTGGTCTTCAAGGCGGTCTCCGNTGGTGAGCTGCCGTTCGTGGGTACTGTGGCTATGGAAGGTGTGGTGCCTTCTGCCGGTGCTGGCGCCGTCAACCACGCCTGCGGTAATGGCAGAAACGCCATGATCAGCGAGACTACTGGTTTCGCTCCTGCCGCATATGGTACCGCCGTCGCGGCCCCTCTTGCTGCTTACGGTCCTGCTGCCGCCATCGCTCCCGGTGCTTTTGCTGGTCTTCAAGGCGGTCTCCGTGGTTTGTCTGGCAGAGGCTGTGGCTGCCTTAACTAAGAACTTGTTGAATTAACAAAACGATGTTCTGAAACTATCGAGGAAATAAAAATGAAGTACATATTATTTTGTATCTTTTCTTATGACAACGATCGGAAACAAATTTCGTAAATAGCGGTATACCGGACCAAAAGGTCCAACTAATACCGGTATTCATTTAACAAAAACCGCGATTTTCCGTGTTTTCTGTTTTAGTAAAATATATACATAATAGCCTTCCGAACACACATAAGAACTCCTCATGACAAGCAACAATCTCTGCATTACAAAAATAAAAATGAATATTGGGGCACCCTACTCCAACTAATTTGTTAACAAACTTAAACTTATAAAGAAGGATACTAAAATGTCGTATATTTCCTAAGCCCCAGTTTGGAGTAAATCTACCAAACGAGGCGTTTCGTATGACACTAGTTTCAACTTGTCAGGTATATAGTAGGGTGAGGACGGGTCCCATAAAAAATCCGGCATCGTCATTTGCTAACTTTGGCTTAATCCCGGAAATATCGAAAATACCAGTATACCGGTATTGGTCCGGAGCCAATACCAAAAATACCGGTATTGCTTAAGTGATCCGGTATTGCGACCCCTAGTTTTTAGTGATATAATTGTAGTTACTACCTTTTTTGTCAAATCTTGGTTGTCTTATTAATATTTTGATGAGAAACAGAAAGAAGATACGTTTACTTTATTGTTAAGTTGACATTATTTGTGTCCATGAACTTGTATAGTGAAAGATCTGACACAGTATTATTAATCGATGACATAAATATTCCACACGTCCGTCGACACGTGATTCGTTTATTATATAACTTTGTACGTGCTCAAATGATGTTGCTTTAATTATTATTATTAATATGCTAATCTAAGTATTTCAATAACTATACTCCTTATTTACAAAAGCAGCTAACAGTCAAGATCTTAGTATCCCAGAGACAGATATAGCTACTGACAGATGAAAATTATTATAGTTTCTGGAAGACTTCAGTCATTTTTAGGGTTCCGTACCCAAAGGGTAAAACGGGACCCTATTACTAAGACTTCGTTGTCGGTCTGTCTCTCTGTCTGTCTCCACGCTGGATCTCATTAACCGTGATAGCTAGAAAGCTGAAATTTTCGCAAATGATGTATTTCAGTTGCTGCTATCACAACAAATACTAAAAATTTTAAAAAAATATATTAATGTGGGTCCCCATACAACAAGCGTGTGAAACCGCAAATTATTACTTTGTTATTAATATATTTCTATGAAATACGAAGTATTTTTTTGTTGTTCGAAAAATGTTTTTATTTTGGCTAGTTGTAGGTAATAGAGGTCATTCTTCATATATAATGGTACGGAAAACGGAACCCTTCATGCGCGAGTCTAACTCGCACTTGGCCGGTTTATTTTGTATTTCAAAACTACTTTGGGAGACTGTGAATTTAAAAGTTTCGCAATATAGGTAGGTAAGTAACACATAATTGAATGACAAATTAAATCAAGCGGTTTCAGATGTCATTGTTTGAACTAGTGGTTAATAGACCTTCTCAAATCGCAAAAAACAATTCCTGGCTTCAGGCTAGTGCAGCGGGGGTGGGCGAGAGGTATAGACACTTGCTCAGAATTTAATTTTGAAATGACATCAAGTTTTAAGAGAACTGTAAGTAGTTGTCAATTATCGACACCGTCCATTCGAACAATGCGTTGCCACGTCGAAAAACGGAGTGGAAAATCTCTTAGAATATGCGGTTAGAACCTAATTTAAAAAAAATGAAATGCTTCTAAGGGTTCACCAAGTCGAACAAAGCAGCAAGTCCGTATCATCCTTTCTTGAAGCAGTTCAGCCTAATTTTGACTTCGTATACCTAACTTCGTTATTGATAAAATTTGAATTTTCAGTAACCAAGTAAACATTTTCGTTTAACTAAAAAGGTGCATGAAACAGTTGTATGTTGACAGGGATAATATGGTTGAAATTGCAGTATATTATGATAGCGTATTATAAGTGGCGGCAGTAATCGATGCGATGTAGTATTCCTTTAAGAGAGCGATCTAAACAAATATTTAAGACAACAACCGGGTCTTACTCGCGATGAAACTATAAAAGGTTTACGATACATCTTTTCTCCCGATTTTTCGGTCCAAGTGCACCGACCGTGGTCACGGGAATCTTCCCGTGACCGACCGTGGTCACGGTGGTGCAATCAGTCGGTACTGGTATCGTAAACCTTTTATAGTTTCATCGCGAGTAAGACCCGGTTGTTGTCTAAAATACGTGTAGAAATCTCGAAAGTTTAAAAACATTTATTGCAAGCCGATCTAAACATTTTTTTTTGGAAATTATTGGCACGCATTCCTTCTTATTTAACACTATTTTATATTATCTCGTATAGTACAGCCTTTATCAATGGACTAATAAATAAAAAGATAATAATGTGAAGCCAACGGAGAGGAATAAAGGTAGAAGATATATAGAGCTAACCTCAAATATGCTTTTTCATAATTTTGACAAGTTGAAAATTAATGGTTTTCATAAAAAGACACAAAATATTTATAATTCTTCTTTATTTATTTCTTGGACAGTTTGAGAACAGCATTTTGTTATTTCATGTTCTCAGTCTTCAAGTTCTTAGTAAAGGCAGCCACAGCCTCTGCCAGACAAACCACGGAGACCGCCTTGAAGACCAGCAAAAGCACCAGGAGCGATGGCGGCAGCAGGACCGTAAGTAGCAAGAGGGGCCGCGGCGGCGGCACCATATGCGGCAGGAGCGAAACCAGTAGTCTCGCTGATCATGGCATTTCTGCCATTACCGCAGGCGTGGTTGACGGCGCCAGCACCGGCAGAAGGCACCACACCTTCCATAGCCACAGTACCCACGAACGGCAGCTCACCAGCCGCGGACAGAACACCCTCATACACGTTGTCGGACACTACGGAGATACCGACGGGAGCGATGGCGGAGGCGCTGGAGACAGGCAGAGCGCCGCCACTGGTGGGGCTGAACTCCATGGCGGGGGCGTACATTGCAGCGTTCAGTCCGTTGTAAGCCAGACCGCTGCCTGCCAAGCCAGCAGCAGGGTAGGCGAGTCCATCGTAAGCCCAAGCAGGAGCGGCCAGGCCNGCGGAGGCGCTGGAGACAGGCAGAGCGCCGCCACTGGTGGGGCTGAACTCCAAGGCGGGGGCGTACACTGCAGCGTTCAGTCCGTTGTAAGCCAGACCGCTGCCTGCCAAGCCAGCAGCAGGGTAGGCGAGTCCATCGTAAGCCCAAGCAGGAGCGGCCAAGCCGCAAGGGGAAGCAAGTGCAGAGAGGTCAGCGACTGCAGCGCGGCTGGCGCACTGACCCACCGCCGACTGGAAATTAAGTCAAATAATAAGTCAGCTTTGAATATTGACGCCGTAGAAGACAAGATTGAATCAATCAATCAAATTGTCTTACCTTGACGAGAAGCGCCTGGGCGCAGAGGATGAGGATAGCCTTGACAGACATGATAGTTTGCTTCGAGTGCTGACACGAGAGTGATGTTCAGTGTTGCTGCTGTTGGTTTTATAGTCCACATTCTTATCTGTCTAGTTCTAAGAAAATTAAGTAGCATTTAGGTAAGTGTTATTGTATGAAGCTTGTGAAAGCTGATAAGCATAATATTAATTATACACAATTCTAATTAACACACAGCCTATTAACTGTTTATTTTTAAAGTTACTAAATGAAAACGTGAGGACGTCTGATAACGACAACGTGTCAAGTATAAAAGCGCGGGTACGGATGCAGTTCATCATTCAGTCTTCAGCTCCTCGTTGAACACAAACATCAAACATGTCTCCCTTCGCTGTCGTGTTCCTCTGCATCCAAGCTTGCTTGGTCCAGGTGAGAATTACTTTTAAATATTTTCGACTTAGTTCTTCTTTTTTAAAAACCTTTTTTTCAATTGCCAAAACTTTGAGTACAAGTCCACTAATATGTATCTTTTTCATTCCAGTCTGTGTTCAGCCAGTGCACCAGCCGCGCGGCGGTTGCTGACGCCACGTTCGCTGGTCCCTATGGTCTGGCCGCTCCTGCCCTGGCAGCTCCTTACGGATTAGCCGCTCCTTGTGGTCTGGCCTCTGGTTTGGCTTCTCCTTTCGGCTTGGCTGGTGCTGGTCTGGCTGGCCCCTTCGGATTGGCCTCTGGTTTGGGTTATGACGGACTCGCCTACCCTGGCGCTGCCGGTTACGGCTCTGGACTCGCCGCGTACGGCGGCGCCGGTGAAGGTAACGTGGCGGTCGCTGGTGAGCTGCCAGTCGCCGGTAACACCGCTCTGTATGGACAGGTGCCCATCATGGGCGCTGTGAGCTTCGGCGGTGATGTAGCTGCTGCTGGTGCCGTGTCTATCTCCGGACAGTGCGCTTGCGGCTGCAACACCCCCTACAACGCTTACCTGTATTAGACAGTTATTATTTTCATAACTGTGAACGTGTAAATAAATAAATGATGATTGAATAGCAACTTACGTGTTTGTTACTCGTAATTCTTCATAATCCCTTACACACTGAGTTTTCTTTTTAGCACGGATTAAATCGAGTGGTGGTCTCACTGCCAAGCTTTTGGACTTTATCGACGTAATTTCGTATAGACAGGTAAAATTGAATTTATTAGTTTCGAATAGTTCTTAAAGAAAATATTTAGAAAACTACTACCAAGGCTATTGATTCATAAGAAGAGCTCGTGGTTAAGTCAAAGCAACGTGGATCAATCGATCATTAGGTTAAGCAATGCTTGGCGCGGTCGGTCCGTGGGAGGGTGACCGTCTTGTCATAACGAGTTCTTCAGTGTTTCGAAATTTATGTTTGTGTTCGGAAACTGACCCGAATATAGTTGGAAAAAAGATAAGCAGACGTGGATGCTATTGATTAATAATGTCCCGTTGGAAGGTTGCAAATGAAGTGGAAAGACAGCCAAGATCGGGGGCAAAAATTGGATCAAAATAGAGCAGATTGGAAATTCTTGAAAGAGGCCTACAATAAAATTGTTAGGAGATGCTTTAAAATTATGATGACCACTTCCTCCTTATACTTCTCCATTTAATTGACTATTCTCTGACAGAAGGTTAGCTGCTCCGATATTAGGCGATATTTTTAAGCGAATCACCTTATATCCTTAATCAAAAGTCAGTGATCATTTCAATTTACACAATGTTCAAAATACTTGATAAATAATCATTTACTTGGCGAGTATGAAGCCAGCTTTTTTACTACTTTGTGTAGTTTGGGAACAAAAATGTCCACTGCGTAGCAAATCCTACTTATATTTCAAGGAACCGTTGCTGGCCTATGACATGGTTTAATAAAACTTCGTTAAGGTGAAGTTATATCTGAAATATACATACGCAAGTCACATTCCATTTCCTGCATTTTTAATTTTTAAATTTCGTTACGTTATAACTGTCAGATAAGGACTGTCACGGAACTCATCATAACACGCAAAATTTGGGGGCACGGCAGTGCCCCCGCCAAGTCGAGCGCAAAGCAAACACTGCCGTACCATCCTTTACTGGAACCATTTCGACGCATTTTCAGGCCTCTGTTTGAGAACCTCTGGATAATACCAGAACGCCGAAATTTTCATCATCCAGAAAGCTATAATCACATACGTAAAACCCAGAATTTCAAGTCTGTAGGTCATTTAATTTAGAAGTTAATCGAAAGCAAAGTTTCGTATTTTTGACACTCACTCACTCATGATCATCAAAATAGAACTAGTACTTCCAATAAACTCAGAGAGCTGAAATTTGGAACAGAGCTAGGATTTAATGACCACATATAGGGAAAACTATAAAAACTAGGATAATCGAAGATCTGGAGTACCTGTTGATCCTGATTAGAAAACACAAAAGCCCAACCAAACTATTAGAGGAATCAACATAACCTTAGGTAGATATCATGGTAGATATCAATAAGCTCACGTTTCTACAAAAAGAAGTGAAATCCCACCAAAAACATTCTGTAAAAAACTAGCCAATTCTCGCTGAAGCTGCTTGTTTATCTCTAAAAAGTAATGAAATCTAGACAAAGTCGTACTGAGTCTAAGGATTCTTACGGCGATTTCTTTACTATTATAGTTAATGCTATATGACTGGCCGTTGAATTGTACTCACTAACGTATAAGGAATGATCAACGGCCAGTCATATAGCATTAACTATAATAATAGTAAAGAAACCGCAGTAAGAATCCTTA
>NWSH02000498.1:0-19811 GCA_002382865.2 Heliothis virescens | reverse complement strand
TGATACACCCGTGCATCTATATACACGTTAATGTCGGTCCTGCGCCTGATCTCTCTCCGGTCGTGTCGGATTGCCGTCCCATCGGGTTATGAGAGTGAGGGAATAGGGAGTGCACCTGTGTCTGCGCAAATGCTTGTGCACTATAATATGTCCTGCGCAGCTGGCTGATCTCCTTATATGAGAACAGCCGCCGTGGCCGATAATCGGCTAGGAGGCCATCATCATCATATTATGAAATATAATATTTATGACAAATTATTTTAGAACATATTATATTTCGGGATTTCGATTTTCGGGCATAAGTTATTATGTGATATTAAATAGGGTAAGTTATCATTCGGACAAATGATGATTAGGACAAAAAACGTTATGTCACTTTAAATTATGAATAAAAAAGTTAGGTGACACGACAGAGAACCAAATGTTTGTAATTTTGACAACTTTTCTATAACATGATCTGTGAGATAGCTATCTATAACCAGTGAAAATGGCGGAACATCTTTGAAATTTCAGTAAATAAAGAAAGCAGAGCACGTGAAAACTCTCAAACTACAGCTGTTGAACGAGACAAGTTCAAATATAAGACATTGTTTCAAAGCTTCAAGTTTGAAGTGCAACATGCTTTCAACTTACAGTTATTCACAAAATGTTCTCCGAAGAGTTCACNAAAAATATATTGGGTATTGAGTACTATAACTATAACGCGTGTTTATTTTATTGACTTCTGTCATATTTTTATCAAAAATATTTTTTTTATAAAAGGTATATACCTGTCAAATTTCTCTTTTTAATATCTCTCTTCTTCACATAGAATGAAATAACTTAATAACTTGGGTGCGCAGGATATAGAATAGTAAGCTTTGCCTTTAAACCAATTAGATCACTTTCAGAACAACAATTTTTGTGGTTTATCAGACTGAAAAGATGTTAAATGGATCGTTGTCATAAGAAAAGATACAAAATAATATGGACTTCATTTTTATTCCCTCGATAGTTTCAGAACATCGTTTTGTTAATTTAACAAGCTCTCAGTTAAGGCAGCCATAGCCTCTGCCAGAGAAACCGCGGAGACCGCCTTGAAGACCAGCAAAAGCACCGGGAGCGATGGCGGCAGCAGGACCGTAAGCAGCAAGAGGGGCCGCGGCGGCGGCACCATATGCGGCAGGAGCGAAACCAGTAGTCTCGCTGATCATGGCGTTTCTGCCATTACCGCAGGCGTGGTTGACGGCGCCAGCACCGGCAGAAGGCACCACACCTTCCATAGCCACAGTACCCACGAACGGCAGCTCACCAGCCGCGGACAGAACACCCTCATACACGTTGTCGGACACTACGGAGATACCGACGGGAGCGATGGCGGAGGCGCTGGAGACAGGCAGAGCGCCGCCACTGGTGGGGCTGAACTCCATGGCGGGGGCGTACATTGCAGCGTTCAGTCCGTTGTAAGCCAGACCGCTGCCTGCCAAGCCAGCAGCAGGGTAGGCGAGTCCATCGTAAGCCCAAGCAGGAGCGGCCAGACCGCAAGGGGCAGCAAATGCAGAGAGGTCAGCGACTGCAGCGCGGCTGGTGCACTGACCCACCGCCGACTGGAAATTAAATCAAATGATGAGTTAGAATTAAAAAATGTATAATTATTAGTTATAATTGAATAAGTCAATGAAATTCCTTACCTTGACGAGGAGCGCCTGGGCGCAGAGGATGAGGATAGCCTTGACAGACATGATAGTTTGCTTCTAGTGCTGACACGAGAGTGATGTTCAGTGTTGCTGCTGTTGGTTTTATAGTCCACATTCTTATCGTTCAACTTCCAAGAAAATTAAGTAGTATTTAGGTAAGTGTAACTGATGAAAAGCTTGTGTAAGAACGATAAGCCTACTACATATTTACTAACAAAAGAGAGTGTCAATGTATTTCCAGTCACGTTTTTCCAATTTCAAAATATAGGCATATCAAGTATTGTCAATGAAGGCTTTGGGTATAAAATGTGTCTACAGTTCCAGTTCATCATTCAGTCTTCAGCTTCCGTTGAACACACTTGAAACATGTCTTCCTTCACTGTTCTGCTGCTCTGCATCCAAGCTTGCTTGGTCCAGGTGAGTGAAACTCATTGCTATCCTGACTTTTAACTCACCAACTTTCTTAGTGTTGATGGTTCATCTGATGCTATAACAATGTTTTTTATTTCATTGGATTTTCCTGTTCCCACAGAATGTGTTCAGCCAGTGTATCGGCGCATACGCCCCCGCCGCTCTCTCCGCCGCCGCTCCCTGCGGGTACGGCGCTGGACTAGCTGGGCTGGCCTACCCTGCCGCTGGCTTGGCTGGTGCTGGTCTGGCTGGCCCCTTCGGATTGGCTTCTGGTTTGGGTTATGACGAACTCGCCTACCCTGGCGCTGCCGGTTACGGCTCTGGACTCGCCGCGTACGGCGGCGCCGGTGAAGGCAACGTGGCGGTCGCTGGTGAGCTGCCAGTCGCCGGTAACACCGCTCTGTATGGACAGGTGCCCATCATGGGCGCTGTGAGCTTCAGTGGTCCTGTGGCTGCTGCTGGCGCTGTGTCCATCTCCGGACAGTGCGCGTGCGGCTGCGGCGCTCCGCTCGCTGCCCCCCTCTACTGCTGAAACAGCAATTCTTGTTACGTGAACAATAAACGATTTTGATTCGAGCAAATTATGTTGTTTGATTCTTGAACTGGCTGTCCGCTTCGCGTGTTAATTTTAGAACCACAATTTTCGGAATAAGCATGTTTTCACAATAACAACAATATGGTGGCAATTGGAAATGCAATAAGAAACATTCAGTTAGGCCGTTAGATAAAGTTTTGCATTTAACGTGATATCTAAGTGCGCCTGAAGATGTTTTTTAACCGATTCCAAAAAATAAGGACGGTCTCAATTTCTTGCGTTTTTATTAAATTTTTCGAAATCTTGCTTCCAAACTCGGAAAACCATATATTTTTTTAGATAAAGCATAAAAACTGACTTTATATAACACAGAAAGGGACAAGGCTCTAGAAATCGCTGGCAATATAATATGCCAGCATTTTCTAGTGCTCCTTCCTAAAAACAGTCAACAAACCTGCAGACACCGACTTTTCAGCCACATCATACATTTATCATACATTTATGTAACTATATCTCTTTTAGGGTGTTTTGGTTAAATAAATCCATACTAATAGAATTAACCTGAAGAAATTCTTTGTCCACACTTTTTTCGAATAAATCTCAAGCTTTACTTGGTTGTTTGAAAAATATTTCACCGTTGGGAAGTTCCCCGGATGACGTAGGCTATATTTTATCCAAGTACAGGACGTAGCTTCACTTGTTGAGAGTTAGGGCTCGTTCAGACACGGCGGGAACCGCGCGATTCCCATGCGATTCTTAAATCACGCAGGTCTTATTTGTATGAGTTATTAAGTAATGTTCAGACATAACCGCGCGGTTACCGCCAGAAAAACGCGCGGTTCCCGCATGTCTGAACTAGGGTTTAAACCTTAGGAAACAACTCGTCAGCAATAAAATATGACTTGTGATTTTTCGACTTCGTTTAAAACTCAGTAGGTCATAATTTGAGATGTTCTGTGCTAATTGCAATGCGTTCTTAAGTAAGTATATCTTACTATCTATCGTACTGTTTGAGCGCCGAGGTCCAGGATGTAGGTTGATGGTCTCGGCGGTTCAATGAAACTTCGATGTTCAAAGTAGAAGACTGTATTATATAGGTACAAGAGAAAATCGCGCGTTGCGCGTGCGGTCGTGTATGCGCGACCGGGATCGCTGAGCGAGTGTCCGGGGGTCCGGCGTATGGTGAGGGCCCAGCTTAGGTGGGGCGCACGATGACGTGTGCTGGCGCGACCTCATAGGCCGGGAGAGGGCACGGATATCGCCACGGCATTCTTTCACGCCCCCAAACTCAGCACACCTATCTGGAAACTGGGCAGAGAGAGGTGACCTTAAAGCATTTTTTTTGGATTTTCAATCAAATGACTTTCGAATTTAAGAACATATGAAGAGCAATACCTATAAAGATACCGTTTTTCTTTGGTAAGGTGTAATTTAATCATTGGTACTTATTTCATTGAATCATTGTGCTTATTTCTGTAATCAGAATCAATTTTACCCTTCTCAAAATAATTACTAATAGAAAAACAAGTAAAATATGTATTCAAGTTCATTTATTATTCGCTAGTTACAGTCATAGTCGTCATCCGCTTGGTTCTAAAGAAAACTTCCTTAGTTAAGGCAGCCATAGCCTCTGCCAGAAAAACCACGGAGACGGCCTTGAAGACCAGCAAAAGCACCGGGAGCGATGGCGGCAGCAGGACCGTAAGCAGCAAGAGGGGCCGCGGCGGCGGCACCATATGCGGCAGGAGCGAAACCAGTAGTCTCGCTGATCATGGCGTTTCTGCCATTACCGCAGGCGTGGTTGACGGCGCCAGCACCGGCAGAAGGCACCACACCTTCCATAGCCACAGTACCCACGAACGGCAGCTCACCAGCCGCGGACAGAACACCCTCATACACGTTGTCGGACACTACGGAGATACCGACGGGAGCGATGGCGGAGGCGCTGGAGACAGGCAGAGCGCCGCCACTGGTGGGGCTGAACTCCATGGCGGGGGCGTACATTGCAGCGTTCAGTCCGTTGTAAGCCAGACCGTTACCTGCCAAGCCAGCAGCAGGGTAGGCGAGTCCATCGTAAGCCCAAGCAGGAGCGGCCAGGCCGCAAGGGGCAGCAAATGCGGAGAGGTCAGCGACTGCAGCGCGGCTGGCGCACTGACCCACCGTCGACTGGAAATTTAGTCAAATGGTTAGTTAATTTTGAAAATGTAACGCAGTAGAAACTATGATTGAATGAATCCATTAAATTCTCCACTTACCTTGACGAGGAGCGCCTGGGCGCAGAGGATGAGGATAGCCTTGACAGACATGATAGTTTGCTTCGAGTGCTGACACAAGAGTGATGTTCAGTGTTGCTGCTGTTGGTTTTATAGCCCATATTGTTATCGTTCCAGTTCCAAGAAAATGAAGTAGTATTTAGGTAAGTGTAACTTATAAAAAGCTTGTGAAAGCTGATAAGCGTAATATTAATTGTATATGACACTAATTTACACAGCCTATTAATATTATTTTTTTGTGACGAAATACAAACGTGTGGACGTCTGATAACGACAACGTGTCAAGTATAAAAGCGCGGGTACGGATGCAGTTCATCATTCAGTGTTCAGCTCCTCGTTGAACACAAACATCAAACATGTCTCCCTTCGCTGTCGTGTTCCTCTGCATCCAAGCTTGCTTGGTCCAGGTGAGAATTACTTTTAAATATTTTTGACTTAGTTCTCCTTTTTCTGTAAAAACCTCTTTTCGATTGCCAAAATATTGAGTACACGTCCACTAATATGTATCTTTTTCCTTCCAGTCTGTGTTCAGCCAGTGCACCAGCCGCGCGGCGGTTGCTGACGCCACTTTCGCTGGTCCCTATGGTCTGGCCGCTCCTGCCCTGGCAGCTCCTTACGGATTAGCCGCTCCTTGTGGTCTGGCCTCTGGTTTGGCTTCTCCTTTCGGCTTGGCTGGTGCTGGTCTGGCTGGCCCCTTCGGATTGGCTTCTGGTTTGGGTTATGACGGACTCGCCTACCCTGGCACTGCCGGTTACGGATCTGGACTCGCCGCGTACGGCGGCGCCGGTGAAGGCAACGTGGCGGTCGCTGGTGAGCTGCCAGTCGCCGGTAACACAGCTCTGTATGGACAGGTGCCCATCATGGGCGCTGTGAGCTTCGGCGGCGCTGTGCCAGCTGCTGGTGCCGTGTCTATCTCCGGACAGTGCGCTTGCGGCTGCAACGCCTTCGACAACTATTACTACTAGAAAATTTTAATATGAATCAATACTAAAATAAATGCTTTTTACGATGATAATTATTGGTTTCGTTTCAAAAAATCCCATGAACTTTCCACGCCCTGAGTTTCTGTTTCTATGATTAAGTAATTTATAAAAACTAGTCATGTTTATTCTTCGCAATATGTTGTTTTAACTTTAAATATCAAAATCCTTTTACAAAGAAATTAATTCAATCACGGAAAAGTGAAAAAATGGTATGATTGTGTCTTATGGCCTATTTTATCATCGATGTTATTTGGCTCTTCAATTTTTTCAAGGAAGGTTCCTATTTTATTAGCTCTTACTATCCTAGTGTTATATAGGCAGGCATACTTTTGTGTATGGGTAACAACTTCAAAGGGTAAAGTTTTCATCAATATGAATTTTAAAGCCAAAATGCGACGTCGCCGCTTAAAGCCATTTAAGATTCACCAAAATTTTGTATTGTTTTCTTTGTAGTAATATGTGTTATAGGCTATAAGGGAATCAAAATGATTCTCGGTGTAATATTTTCGTCGATAGAACTAAGATAAGCCAACATACGAGGTCGCTATATACTATTTAGTAGTCATTCATCATCATCGGCCTTTACCATCGGCGTTTTACCCATCGGCGTTTTACCCTTCGGCGTTTTATCCTCTGGGTACGGAACCGTATTAGGGTTCCGTACCTAAAGGGTAAAACGGGACCCTATTACTAAGACTTTGTTGTCTGTCTGTCCGACTCCACGCTGTATCTCATTAACCGTGATAGCTTGAAAGCTGAAATTTTCACAAATGATGTATTTCCATTGCCGCTGTAACGACAAATACTAAAAACTATAAAAAAAATAAAAAATAGGGGGGGTCCCAACTCTCCATACAATAAACGTGTGAAACCGCAAATTATAACTCTGTTAATCAAATATTTGTATGAAAAACAAAGTTATGATTTGCTGTCCGGAAAAAAATTGTATTTTGGCTAGTTGTAGGTAATAGATACGTTCATTTTTCATAGATAATGTACGGAATGGTACGGAATCCTTCATGCGCGAGTCCAACTCGCACTTGGCCGGTTTTTGTTCTACTGCAAACCTCTCAACTCCTTCCAAGAAAAAATGAGCGGCAATCACCACGCCTGATCAAGGTGGATTGGCAATTTCAGACTTCAGTCCATGTTTCTTAGATGTTTTCCTTCACTTTTACTCTGTCATTGGTAAGTTACGTTTCGCTCATAATAGCCCAAGAGGTAGTGAACCCTCCGACTAACGGTCGGCCTATAAGGCTAGAAATTTGTGGAGTGATGAGTCATAGTACACCAAGGCCAACAGCAAAGACCTGGCAGGCCTCAGCCCTGCACATCATCATGCATTTTATTTTTCAAAATGTAAAATTATTACGAAAAAAAAACTTCCTTCTGTAAGCTTCAAAATTTAATAGAATATAGTTTATTTATTGGTAATCATGGAAAAAAATTGCCAGGCGATTTGAGTAAGCAGAAGTATCTGCCAGGCGACTCGAAAGGTGCATAGAAATAGCTAGACATGAAATAATTGTTACTAGTAGCGCCATCTATTAGAAATAATGTGAACTGTTACTTTGATTTTCATACAAATTTATGAATAAAAAACCGGCCAAGTGCGAGTTCGACAAGTTAAGTTGCACATTATTTCTAATAGATGGCGCTACTAGTAACAATTATTTCATGTCTGATTGCAAGCCATTTTTACTGATCTGTGAAACTGTTGTTTCAGAACCATGATTTAGGAAAAGGGTCTGTCCAAAGTTTTACGAAAAGTTTTAACTAGATTCATTTCGTTTGAATGCATTTGAAACCTGACAATAAGCAAATATAATCAGCAAAATAGTATCATCGTACTATATGCATCAGGTGCAGTAACGTAATACTTGTTTATGTTGATGGCGCGTGGCACATTGTGAGCGGTCCCGGTGTCATCACATGACGTGTAACTTTACAAATAGTTACTGTAGTAGGACTTTGTGAGTATTTACCTATATTTTTACTGGACTCAATATAAGTGAAGTCATTTTCGACTTCAGCAGATTGACAATTATTTAAAATTGGAAATAATAGATGGGTATTAAAAGGCATCATTCTTCTGCGTCAATATTTTATTGCTTTTGCAGTATTGGATTTGTCTTCTAAGCAAGCTTTTAGTTAAGGCAGCCATAGCCTCTGCCAGAGAAACCACGGAGACCAGCAAAAACCCCGGGAGCGATGGCGGCAGCAGGACCGTAAGCAGCAAGAGGGGCCGCGGCGGCACCATATGCGGCAGGAGCGAAACCAGTAGTCTCGCTGATCATGGCGTTTCTGCCATTACCGCAGGCGTGGTTGACGGCGCCAGCACCGGCAGAAGGCACCACACCTTCCATAGCCACAGTACCCACGAACGGCAGCTCACCAGCCGCGGACAGAACACCCTCATACACGTTGTCGGACACTACGGAGATACCGACGGGAGCGATGGCGGAGGCGCTGGAGACAGGCAGAGCGCCGCCACTGGTGGGGCTGAACTCCATGGCGGGGGCGTACATTGCAGCGTTCAGTCCGTTGTAAGCCAGACCGCTGCCTGCCAAGCCAGCAGCAGGGTAGGCGAGTCCATCGTAAGCCCAAGCAGGAGCGGCCAGGCCGCAAGGGGCAGCAAGTGCAGAGAGGTCAGCGACTACAGCGCGGCTGGTGCACTGACCCACCGCCGACTGGAAATTTATTCAAATAGTTAGTTAATCTTGAAATGTAACGCAGTAGAAACTGTGATTGAATGAATCAATTAAATTCTCCTCTTACCTTGACGAGGAGCGTCTGGGCGCAGAGGATGAGGATAGCCTTGACAGACATGATAGTTTGCTTCGAGTGCTGACACAAGAGTGATGTTCACAATAACTGCAAGTGGCTTTATACCATGAAAAGTGTGTGATCAATTACTTGGAATTAGTAAGTATATAGCTGAATGTAATTAAAAAGCTTGCGAAAGCTGATAAGCATTATATGAATTGTACACAATACTAATTAAGACACAGCCTATTAATATTTTTTTCAAGTTAAGAAATGAAAACGTGAGGCCGGCTGATAACGACAACGTGTCAAGTATAAAGGCGCGGGTACGGAAGCAGTTCATCATTCAGTCTTCAGCTCCTCGTTGAACACAAACATCAAACATGTCTCCCTTCGCTGTCGTGTTCCTCTGCATCCAAGCTTGCTTGGTCCAGGTGAGAATTACTTTTAAATATTTCTGACTTAGTTCTCCTTTTTCTGTAAAAACCTCTTTTCAATTACCACAATATTTAGTCCACGCCCACTAATATGTATCTTCTTCATTCCAGTCTGTGTTCAGCCAGTGCACCAGCCGCGCGGCGGTTGCTGACGCCACGTTCGCTGGTCCCTATGGTCTGGCCGCTCCTGCCCTGGCAGCTCCTTACGGATTAGCCGCTCCTTGTGGTCTGGCCTCTGGTTTGGCTTCTCCTTACGGCTTGGCTGGTGCTGGTCTGGCTGGCCCCTTCGGATTGGCTTCTGGTTTGGGTTATGACGGACTCGCCTACCCTGGCGCTGCCGGTTACGGCTCTGGACTCGCCGCGTACGGCGGCGCCGGTGAAGGCAACGTGGCGGTCGCTGGTGAGCTGCCAGTCGCCGGTAACACCGCTCTGTATGGACAGGTGCCCATCATGGGCGCTGTGAGCTTCGGCGGCGCTGTGCCAGCTGCTGGTGCCGTGTCTATCTCCGGACAGTGCGCGTGCGGCTGCAACGGCTTCGACAACTATTACTACTAAACAATGTTACCATCAGTTCTAAAATAAATCCTGTTTATAATAATATTTTGTTTCGTTTCAAGTTATACCTATATGCCTTTTCACAATTAATGTCCGTGTGTTTCTGGCTTCAGCCTCAGCCATGTGGCTATTGCAGCCTTATGCCTTTTCACAACACATATCATCATAAAAAACATCGGGTGTCACTCCGGGAGTGCTGGCAGAAGTGAAAACATGAATATTAACTTTGTGCATTGTTGATTTTTTTTTGAGATTGTAGTATGAAGAAAGTGCGTCACTTTATCTATGTTCTTAAATATGACAAACTTTCCTAAACACAATTTTATTCTCATCACTCGCCCTCAATTTTGAGAGTTAGCGTCAATTCACACCGAGACGCGACGCGACGCGACGCTGCACGCAGATTTTACATAGAGCGACTCAAAATATACTTTATTCACTACACGAAAGGATACACATTTAATTGTGAGAATTCAGATACGTCGCGCTGCACCTCGAGACGCCACGCGGCGCCGCGCAGCGCGGCGCAGCGCGAGGCAGCGCGACGCATCTTGACGCAGCGGTGACGCGCGGCGGGCAAGATCGGTACTGCATCTCGCGATTTGCTTTGTTTTTAAGATACGTCTCGCGACGCCGCGAGGCGTCGCGCTGCGCCGCGCGGCGTCGCGCTACATCAAAGCCGCGTCGCGTCGCGTCGCGTCTCGGTGTGAATTGACCCTTACTCAAAAAATATCTTTTGCTAAAAATATATTTTAAGACTGTGGACTGGAAGGTAAACTAAAAGTATCTCAACACGATTAAATATAATCAAAATATAAGCCAAACTCCATCTATGATTTTAAAGAATAAAACCTAAACTCGTACTATCTATCATACTTGACTTGTTTGAAAAATTATAGATGGCGAAACATAATTCAAAAATTACCCCGGCGAAACATATTTAAAAAAAAAACAGATGTAAGAACTTAATTTCCCTTAAAACAGTAAAAAATAACAAAAGAAATTTAATCTTAAAGTATCTAAGAATGTATTAATAATTCTAACAAAAATACGTCGCGTTGGGGGACCGCTCCTAATTATTTCTTACTTATCTACGATTTTTTTCTCAAGTATCACATGCCTACCTATTTAGTTACCTATTTAGAAGCGATTGGTTGCTATATCAGACACCCCCCATAAGATCCGCCAGAAAAATCTCCTAGTATGAAAGCGCTATTACTTTTGTTTGATTAGATTCTTCATTCTACATATAAAGTCAAATATCAAAAAACCTTTCCTACATTTAATTCTGTTTGCGTATATTTAAAATCACCGTAGGGGTGCCAGCCGTTTTAGAACCCAGAGACTAAGCACATGACCATTGCAATAGACCAGACGGGATGTTCATAATGCCATGGAAGATGCGAAGGTCTTTGGTATGGGACGCAACATGCGTCGACACCCTTGCACCTTCACACCTTCCCAGTACGGCGAACTGTGTTGGTGCGGCTGCTGCAACTACTGAAAACCTCAAACGGCGCTAATATGTAAATCTCACCGGTAATTGCATGTTTGAGCCGTTTGAGATCGAAACATTGGGACCATGGGGCCCGAGTGCCCATGGACTTTTTCGAGAAAGTCCACTCGTGGCCAAAAGGCTGGCCTATACTTCGATCAAAAAATTTGCATTGCCATTCAGCATGGCAATGCTGCCAGCCTTTTTCGCACGATTCCCTCTGGCAATCGTGACCAAAGCGCGTGCCACGTCATGTGTGGTCTCAGAGTTGTTTGAAGTGCAACGATCGTGTAAATTAATTAGTAGGACTCCCATGTGTATCAAAATAGATTGTTAATACCTGTCGTTCAGGAATGTCTGATCAGGGATACAAAAAAATTTTTTCGGGAAAGACAAACCGTTGTAAAAATAAAGCAAATAAAAAATATTAATAATGCTTCAGTATTTTATTATATGAGCAATTGTGGTATTTGTGTACTAAGTAATTTCTTAGTTAAGGCAGCCATAGCCTCTGCCAGACAAACCGCGGAGACCGCCTTGAAGACCAGCAAAAGCACCGGGAGCGATGGCGGCAGCAGGACCGTAAGCAGCAAGAGGGGCCGCGGCGGCGGCACCATATGCGGCAGGAGCGAAACCAGTAGTCTCGCTGATCATGGCGTTTCTGCCATTACCGCAGGCGTGGTTGACGGCGCCAGCACCGGCAGAAGGCACCACACCTTCCATAGCCACAGTACCCACGAACGGCAGCTCACCAGCCGCGGACAGAACACCCTCATACACGTTGTCGGACACTACGGAGATACCGACGGGAGCGATGGCGGAGGCGCTGGAGACAGGCAGAGCGCCGCCACTGGTGGGGCTGAACTCCATGGCGGGGGCGTACATTGCAGCGTTCAGTCCGTTGTAAGCCAGACCGCTGCCTGCCAAGCCAGCAGCAGGGTAGGCGAGTCCATCGTAAGCCCAAGCAGGAGCGGCCAGGCCGCAAGGGGCAGCAAATGCAGAGAGGTCAGCGACTGCAGCGCGGCTGGCGCACTGACCCACCGTCGACTGAAAATTGAGTCAAATGGTTAGTTAATTTTGAAAATGTAACGCAGTAGAAACTATGATTGAATGAATCCATTAAATTCTCCACTTACCTTGACGAGGAGCGCCTGGGCGCAGAGGATGAGGATAGCCTTGACAGACATGATAGTTTGCTTCGAGTGCTGACACAAGAGTGATGTTGAATGCCCCTGAGGATGGTTTTATAGTCCATATTCTTATCGTTCAACTTCTAAGAAAATTAAGTAGTATTTAGGTAAGTGTAACTTATGAAAAGCTTGTGCAAGAACGATAAGCCTACTACATATTTACTAACAAAAGAACGTCTTAGTGTCTTTTCAGTCACGTTCTTTGAAATTTCAAAATATAGGCCTATCAAGTGGTGTTGTTATTGACCAGGAGTTGGGTATAAAATGTGTCTACAGTTCCAGTTCATCATTCAGTCTTCAACTTCCGTTGAACACACTTGAAACATGTCTTCCTTCACTGTTCTGTTGCTGTGCATCCAAGCTTGCTTGGTCCAGGTGAGTGAAAACTCTTTATTTTCTAAACTTTAAGAATTTTCTTATTTCTGCTGATATGGACTATATTTGACGGTGTCGAAACTTTTATATCAATGGATTTTCCTGTTCCCACAGAATGTGTTCAGCCAGTGTATCGGCGCGTACGCCCCCGCCGCTCTCTCCGCCGCCGCTCCCTGCGGGTACGGCGCTGGACTAGCTGGGCTGGCCTACCCTGCCGCTGGCTTGGCTGGTGCTGGTCTGGCTGGCCCCTTCGGATTGGCTTCTGGTTTGGGTTATGACGGACTCGGCTACCCTGGCGCTGCCGGTTACGGCTCTGGACTCGCCGCGTACGGTGGTGCCGGTGAAGGCAACGTGGCGGTCGCTGGTGAGCTGCCAGTCGCCGGTAACACCGCTCTGTATGGACAGGTGCCCATCATGGGCGCTGTGAGCTTCAGTGGTCCCGTGGCTGCTGCTGGCGCCGTGTCCATCTCCGGACAGTGCGCGTGCGGCTGCGGCGCTCCGCTCGCTGCCCCCCTCTACTGCTGAAACAACTATTTATATCGTGTAACCAATAAACGATTTTGATTGAAGCAGATATCCTCTTTTTATTCTTGAACTATTTACCGTAGCTTCGCATTTTTTTTAATATACTACTTTTATATGTATACAATTAGTGCAGTGCCAGCTGCAACAGTACCTAAAACTATTTTACGAAGCAATTATACTCAGCCGTAAAAAAAAAATAGCTTCCATCTAATGACACAGTGACAGGATTTTGTTTTATTTAGCGTCGACAAACAAGAAGGAATTGAACATTAATTCTTTTCGTAAAATACGACGCATAAACAAAACACTATATTAGCAGATACTTCATAACAAGAATATTATTATTAGGCAAAAAGTGTATTCAAGTGACACACGCAAAACAGCCTGCGCCCAGAAAAATGCAACTTCTTCAGCTCTTATTGAGAGCCGATCGCTACATTCAAGCGAAAAGACATTAGACATACCTAATTATATTTTCTTGCATCTGTTTCATTAAGCGTTTCCCCAAAGTTAAAGGGAAAGGAAAAACTTTTTCTTTGTAAAAAGGTTAGGTTGATAACGTTTACCCCTTCTCTTCCGTGCGTTCACCTGTGTTACTTGTCATAGCAGTAGAAACGAAACTGCCTTTATATCAACAATCAGATAATCCAATTCTTTGAATAAATAAAATATATTCTTAATTGGCCACTATTAAAAATGCTATACAATAAATTATTTGCAATCATTGCAATAGGTACTTTTATCGCATTATTTCAATGACCTGCAGTAACGTGATCTTTGTTTATTTAAGTCGCGTGCCACATCGTGTGTGGTCTCAGTGTCATATTATTTATTATATTTTAATTTAAACATGCTTTTGTTTTCTCTTATACTTGTTTCTTGATTAATAAGATAGACATAGAGTTTTATCTTCTGTCTTTGTATGAAAGGTTATGGTCTCACGGTAATCGGGTAAAGATCTGATTCCGAAAGGTAGAGGGCTCACGGGAATCGTAGGCACGAATTGACGTCACAAAATCAAATAATCCCTTTACATTATCTTTCTTTTTTTAGAAAGGGGGGTAGAATGGTGTCCAGAAAACTCCTTAACTATATATAGCAACTACCACGTCTTTGGACTTATTGTATTCCTATTGATGAAAACTTTACACTACCTAACGTAATAAAAAAAAAAGCTATGACGATAGGTACAAGAATTTATGCCAGTTAATAATGCAGCATACTTACTGGCGGCAGAAATAAGGATTTTTTTTTTCGAAAATGGTCGGTGTTCATAAAAAGACAACATGTTATATGCATCAATGTTTATTTCGAGAGCTAAGGAACGTGAGTATTGTGTTCCCACCAAGTTCTTAGTTAAGGCAGCCACAACCTCTGCCTGACAAACCACGGAGACCACCTTGAAGACCAGCAAAAGCACCGGGAGCGATGGCGGCAGCAGGACCGTAAGCAGCAAGAGGGGCCGCGGCGGCGGCACCATATGCGGCAGGAGCGAAACCAGTAGTCTCGCTGATCATGGCGTTTCTGCCATTACCGCAGGCGTGGTTGACGGCGCCAGCACCGGCAGAAGGCACCACACCTTCCATAGCCACAGTACCCACGAACGGCAGCTCACCAGCCGCGGACAGAACACCCTCATACACGTTGTCGGACACTACGGAGATACCGACGGGAGCGATGGCGGAGGCGCTGGAGACAGGCAGAGCGCCGCCACTGGTGGGGCTGAACTCCATGGCGGGGGCGTACATTGCAGCGTTCAGTCCGTTGTAAGCCAGACCGCTGCCTGCCAAGCCAGCAGCAGGGTAGGCGAGTCCATCGTAAGCCCAAGCAGGAGCGGCCAGGCCACAAGGGGCAGCAAATGCAGAGAGGTCAGCAACTGCAGCGCGGCTGGTGCACTGACCCACCGCCGACTGAAAATTAAGTCAAATGATGAATTAGCTTTGAAAAGCAGTGACGCATTAGAAAACATAACGGTATAAATCAATTAAATTTCCTTACCTTGACGAGGAGCGCCTGGGCGCAGAGGATGAGGATAGCCTTGACAGACATGATAGTTTGCTTCGAGTGCTGACACAAGAATAATTTTCACAGTGGTTGTAGGCCTTTTATACTGTGTAGTTTTGTTATTAATTTCTAGAAATGATAAACGTTAATTAGGTAAATGTTATTGATTTCAAAGCTTGTGAAACCCTTGAGCCTATACATGATGATAAAGACATATTGAAATTATTTATTTTTTATATTTCGAAAATTATGATAGAGTGTCAAGTATAAAAGCGCGGGTACGGATGCAGTTCATCATTCAGTCTTCAGCTCCTCGTTGAACACAAACATCAAACATGTCTCCCTTCGCTGTCGTGTTCCTCTGCATCCAAGCTTGCTTGGTCCAGGTGAGAATTAGTTTTAAATGTTTCTGACTTAGTTCTCCTTTTTCTGTAAAAACCTCTTTTCGATTGCCAAAATATTGAGTAAACGTCTACTAATATGTATCTTCTTCATTCCAGTCTGTGTTCAGCCAGTGCACCAGCCGCGCGGCGGTTGCTGACGCCACGTTCGCTGGTCCCTATGGTCTGGCCGCTCCTGCTCTGGCAGCTCCTTACGGATTAGCCGCTCCTTGTGGTCTGGCCTCTGGTTTGGGTTCTCCTTTGGGCTTGGCTGGTGCTGGTCTGGCTAGCCCCTTCGGATTGGCTTCTGGTTTGGGTTATGACGGACTCGCCTACCCTGGCGCTGCCGGTTACGGCTCTGGACTCGCCGCGTACGGCGGCGCCGGTGAAGGCAACGTGGCGGTCGCTGGTGAGCTGCCAGTCGCCGGTAACACCGCTCTGTATGGACAGGTGCCCATCATGGGCGCTGTGAGCTTCGGCGGCGCTGTGCCAGCTGCTGGTGCCGTGTCCATCTCCGGACAGTGCGCGTGCGGCTGCAACAACTACCTGTACTAGACGATCGAGTATTGTCTTATGAGAATTCGGCAATAAATGAAATCACTTCACATTGCAAAACTTTTATTTCATTTTATCAAGGACTTTATTTGCTTATGGAAACATTTTTTCTAGCCCTTTTGACATTTCATTCAGACATAATCAAAAATCTAAGTATCTCCTCAGTGGACACGATTTAACAACACACTATAAATAATAAAGTTATTTTGCATTGTATCTAAGAGCCATTTCATGTAAAGTTACAAAGTTATTTGAATACTGCACCAGTTTGCTTTAAACTGAATTGCTTAAACTTATTATCCTATGAATTTAATGGAAAAGTTATGGGCCATTCGTTAGCAATAATACTAAGAAGTAAAATGATAAAACTGAACATTGCTTCAATAATATAATTTATTTACACAAACAATTTATATTTTAGATGCCTAAACATTATTTTCAATACTGATTACAACCACAACCCTGACCAACTACAGCACCATATCCAAGACCTTGATTTACACCAAGTCCATAGCCAGCAGCAAGTCCTGAGGCACCGGCAGCGCCATAGGCACCTGCACCACCATAGGCACCAGCAGGAGCGATGCTTTCAATAGCAGTAACACCGTTACCGCAGCTGTAGCTGACGGCGCCAGCACCGCCGCTTGGCAGCACGCCCTCCAAAGCCACAGCACTCACGAACGGCAGCTCACCAGCCACGGACAGAGCACCATCAAACACATTCTCTGAGTTTATGGAAAGGCCGCTGGGGGCGATGGAGGACACGCTGGAGACAGGCAGAGCTCCGCCACTGGTGGGGATAACTTCGATGGCTAGGCCGCCGTAGCCTGCACCAGGGTTGTAGCCGAATTCAGCTCCGTAGCCGAGGCTGGCTCCACAAGCCAGGCCGCTGCCTCCTGCAGCCAGAGCCGGCGCTCTCAGACCGTAGCCTGATAGTCCTGATAGACCAGCGCCGTAGTTGTTTCCAGAGATGCAGTAGCTGAATGCAGACTGTAAGGGAACGATAGAAAACAATAAGTAAGGGTTCGTAAATGTATTACATAGTAAAGTTGCTACAGACTGCAGACAAATGTACCTATTTGTAGTGATTAGCACAATTTTTATAAAGGGTGATGTAGAAGATACATCTTCTGAGTATAATGAAAATTGAAACCCCAAGGTTAGCAGTCACCTATGCCTTAACATAGCAAACAAAATCTATACTAATATTATAAAACTGAAGAGTTTGTTAAGTTGTTTGTTTGAACGCGCTAATCTCAGGAATCTACTGGTCCGATTTGAAAAATTATTTCAGTGTTAGATAGCCCATTTATCGAGGAAGGCTATAGGCTACTTTTTATCCGGGTGCGCACAATAGTTCCCACAGGAAAGCGGGTGAAATCGCTGGCGGAAGCTAGTATCTAAATATGGTAAAGCTTTGAATTAAGAAAATATCTTTACCTGGATGAAGAGAGCCTGAGCACAAAGGACGAGGATAGCTTTAGCAGACATTGTAGAAAATGTATTAGATACTGATTCAAGTACCGACGAATGAATGATATCCACCACTTTTGCAGTCGTTTTTATACTGTATACTGATATCAATACTATTTCATTGCAACTATCCTATGTCAATAATTTAGCGATTTTGCGATAAATACCTATTGCCATTTTTACAAAAATAATACAAGCCACGTAAGTAGATAAGAAGAACTTGCGAATGTTTGCAAAATATTATTCAAAACACGTTGTTGTGATAAGAGGAGACTTTTGCACTATATAACCGTGGTCTAGAAGTAGGAACATCATTCAGTCTTCAGCTTCTCGTTGAACACAAACATCAAACATGTCTACCTTCGCTGTTCTGTTGCTCTGCATCCAAGCTTGCTTGGTCCAGGTGAATGAATTTATAAACCATTCTCCAAGATTTTATAAGCAAAATCCATAGCCCGTGGGAACGACTTCGCTCGCCCGCATAAAATCTAGCCTGAAGCCTTCTTCGATAAATAGAAATTTGCGTATTCAAGCAAACAAACTCTTCAGGTTCATAATATTACAATAGATAATTGTGTGTCTAACCAAAACATTTTTCCTTCCAGAATGTGTTCAGTTACTGCTCAACCCCCGCTGGTGTCATATCTTCTTCCGCGTCTCCTATCGCCCCTGCTTGTGGCTCAACCCTGACCCCTGCAGCAGCCTACACTCCATCAGCCTACTCCCCCAGGTCAATCGCCTACGGATCCTCAGCTGACTCCTCCTCTGCAGCTTACGGTGGTACTGGTGAAGGCAATGTAGCTGTTGTTGGTGAGCTGCCAATCCTCGGAGAGTCCTTCATCGCTGGTAAGGTGCCCATCATGGGCGCTGTGAGCTTCGGCGGCGCTGTGCCAGCTTATGGTGGCGTGTCCATCTCTGGTAACTGTGCTTGTGGATGTCAGACAATCTATTGCTAGTTCTTCAATTGAGAAATAAAATTTTCATTTAGAGTAATGTTTGTGTTGTGGGTTTTCTTTTTCAAACCATCATCTATCCTATTCCCGACTATGCAGTTGAGACAACCCGTATTTTACATGGAGTGACTGTCTACCTGACCTAGTGAACCTAGTTCCTTGGTAAGAGTGGTTCAGGGTTCTCAGACCTTCTGGCTTTTGACTACACGTAACGACTGCCAAAGATGTTCAAATAACAGCCGGGACCCACCAATTTAACTTACCTTTTGAAACACAAAAGAACTTATTAAGAATAATGGTTACCCATCCACAGGCCGACCACCCCAAACGTAGTTTTGTCTTTTGATTGGTCGAGCACATTATTTGTTATTTCTAAACTTTTCACACGTGATTTGTGCAACGAAATATTGCTTTGTTATCATTGCTCCACTAATACTTTTATATTTCTTTATTTGTTGCAAGTATTGCGTATTATATGTATTACACTTACGACTAAATATGACAAGGGGTACTAGACGGTTTTGTTATGGTCAATGGTATGT
This sequence comes from Heliothis virescens, assembly GCA_002382865.2. Classification (NCBI taxonomy): domain Eukaryota; kingdom Metazoa; phylum Arthropoda; class Insecta; order Lepidoptera; family Noctuidae; genus Heliothis; species Heliothis virescens. The sequence continues at coordinate 683 of NWSH02000498.1, read as the reverse complement.
GCTAGGTTTTAGACTATTTAATCTGTCAACACTGCCCGATGTCTAGATGTTGCGAGTGCGTCTCGGCTGTCCCATTTCAAAACCTAGTAAGGGACATTTTTTACAAAAATCGTTTTATTGCGCTATCTTGCTAACCTAATCAGTCTCTACCAAATACAAAAACACCAGAGTCTGAAACTCGCCTGAAAGCTGAAATATTAAATCATCGAAACCTAGTAAGTGCTCCATTCGCTCCCCCCTGACCACTTTAAAACCTAGTATGTCACTTTAACCATTTCAAAACCTAGTAACTCCCTGAACTTGCTAGGTTTTTAAATGGTCGTAGCGCTTTACTAGGTTTTTGAAATAGTTAAAGCGAGTGGTTATGGGGTGTATTGTTGTGTAAAGAAAGGGTCGAAAATAAAAATTGGACCCTTTATACAGCAAAGATTACACTAGTTTACAACATTTTTGTTGCCGAGGTGAAATATATAATTTCTTGTAGATTATTTGATACTGAATCCAAAACATAAAGTTGCTCAAGCAGCTCAGGATATGGAGATATACCAAATTAAGATGCTCAAAACCCGATTTTTAACGATATTTGATGTATTTTTTTAAGGNCGCAAAGATTACACTACTTTACAACATTTTTGTTGCCGAGGTGAAATATATAATTTCTTGTAGATTATTTGATACTGAAT